>JANHAO010006590.1:0-21132 GCA_026873985.1 Saraca asoca
TGATAAATAAATTTTAGATTTATGAGAAAGTTATCTTAAGAAATACATGATTCCGGTCATAAGAGAATTATGAAAATGGTTTTCAGAAAATTTTGTTTGATAAAAATATTTAGTTTAAAAAATATAAGTCTTTCTAATAGATTTCATATAATCAATTTATAAAATCCAATTTCAGTTTTGGTGGGACTACTCACTCACTAAATATTCAAAACTCCTTAAATAAAAGTAAAAAGGGATTAAAATAGTAAATGTATACAAATAGTAATTAATAAAATAATAATTACGTATTAATTTGTGATCCGGATGGTCAGTAGAATAAATGTTTAGTTTGGGTCACTGCGTATTTGGCTACTGCTGTGTTTGCTTTACTGGGCATATCACCCATATTATTTGTCTGTGAAAATGTTAATGTTGTAACTTGACTGTTAAATAAGAATATTTATTTTATTATATTTGTGATTGAGTCTTGGATGCCCAGTAGGTTATTGTTATCTAGCCTAGGCCATTGCGTGTTTATTTATTTATTATATAAGTTTTGATCGGCATATGGCCCTTGTTGTGAATTAAGGCATTGAGCTTGGGCGTATAGATTATAGGGGAAATTCTGTCGAATTTTCGACAGAGATAGACAAGTATTCATGAGTTAGTACTATAGTTAGGCTTGTAGGAGATTTTCTATGGGTGACCTTCTACACGGGTCACAGACCCCTAGGTAGGTCGTGACAATGTAGTTCTTCCTCTCTACAATCCCATTTTGTTTGGATGTTTTAGGCATAGTGTAACTAGCCTTAATACCACAATCTTAGAGATATCTTGCAAAAGAACAAGAATTACTACCAGTTTTATCATATTTACCATAGTACTCACCACCTCTATCATAATTGGCACACTTAATCTTTTTTCTTAGTTCAAGTTCAATTGCAATCTTAAATGCTTTAAAAGCATTTAATGATTTTGACTTTTCAGTGAGGAGTTTCACCTAGCCAATCAAATAATCATTAATGAAAGTGATGAAGTACCTATATATATCTACGTAATTGGCCCACTAACATTAATGTGAATTAACTCTAGAACATTTTCTCTTTTAGTTTCTTTTCTTTTCTAACTCTAGCAATGAGTTTTCCTTTAATGCAATTAACATAGTACCAAAATTAGAGAAGTCCAAATCATGAAGAATTCCTTCCTTTATCAATCGCTCATTCTTTTCTCTAGAGACATGACCCAAACGCCTATGCCATACCATCAAGGACTTTTCATTAATTCTACCTATTTTATTTCCAAGCATAGCATTTATAGAGCAAACTAAGTTCTCCATTTCCTAAATGGCAATTGTATTCTCATGTCTAAAGTAACTATTAAAATCTAATACTTAAGGCTACTATTCCTATAAGCTCCACTCACACTTTTCCTCCATTTCTTAACTAACTATCAGCTCTTCATCACTTGACTTCCTCTTATTTCTCAGTGCCTATAATGAATTTGTAATCTGAGAGGTTGCACCAATGTCTGACCACCAAGTATTTGATGGAATGTTTACAACATTAGAATCAGACACACTGGAGCTAAAGGAACACCTTATTTGTTCATCTCAATCCATTCTTAAGCTTAAAGTTGTAGTTCCCCTTGAATGAAAACTTCTTGGTCTATAGTGTTGTGCATTCATATCATCTTTCTTCTTTTCCAAACTGGGTTTTCTTTTGTTGTCCTTCGGGTGTGACTTATTTCCACGCTCAGCACTTGATCCATGTGCAACAAAGTGAGCACTGTGAACCTTTCCTTTCTTCATGTCATTTTTTGCTTGATTAACAATTGAGATTATCTCAATGATAGTTCATTTACCCTTTTAGGTGTGATATGATGTCTTGATAACATCATATTGAGTCAGAAAAGACTCAAAACACATTTGATCAAATAACTATCTCCTAAGTTTACTTTCATGGCCTTCAAGTAATTGTAGTAATGCACCACCTTCATAATGTGCTCATGAACTCCATCATTATAAGCATTCTTCTCCAACAATTAGAGGCAATGTCCTTTCTTGGCCTTAGTGAACTTCATAAACTTCTTAGCTATAGATTCCATGAAAGCTTTAGCAATTGGAGAGTCAGTAGTGCTTTGTCTGATGGTCTTATTCATAATATACTTCATAACTACCAAGCATACTTTATTAAAATGTCCCCATTTGTCATAAAGAGCCCATTGCACAGTAGTGAAATTATCATCAATCACCAGCTTTTCCTTGTTCAATGCCAAATGACAATTGCTAGATATAATTTTAATGACTCAGCCCAGTCCTCATAATTGGTTTCATTCATTGTTTTCATGAAAGTTTAAATAACGAAGATTGAGGAAATTGCAATTTATGAAATTTATCATAATTTTCGAATATGCATATTTAATATAGTCATGCTATAATATTTCTTCAACAATTATGTAATTCCTAAATAGTATCATACTACAAAAGCTAACACCGATAGGGTATTTAAGATTATGTACTATAATACAAGAATTAAATACCATATTTCTAAAACTCAACATCGATAGAGTGTTTAGAATTTTTGAAACAAAATACTCAACCCTAAGTCTCATAGTGTTGCCAATAAACTATATTAATAATATCATATCGATATGATACATATATTATTAACATAGAATTTTCCTAGATACCAAACTAAGTAATTTTAATTTTCATCAAAATTTTATGCAACTGGTCCCACAGTAAGCGAGCACACAATTAATTAAAATGCCATGGTTTAATATGAGTAACTTACAAAATAATAATAGCATGTAAAATTAATATAACACTGAAATAGTAACACATTGCATTGGAAAAATTTTCTATAATAGATCAACATGTAGAAAATATATGGTAAAATTTTCAAGCCCAAAAAACTAATATTTAAATAATTTGAATAAAAATAAATAAATAAATTTTAATTCTAGAAACTTGTGAAGAAATATCCAAAAAATCCAGCTCAGAGAGTGGAGTCGGATGCCTCTCGAACCACCACTGTTGGGTATTGGCATGGTGGCACATGGGCCACATGAACCTATAGTACGATTAGACTTGTGTGCTACATGCACTTGGATATCATCTCCGTACCTGGTTGCTTTGTTTTGGGTCTGTACAACTCGGTTCATTATTTGGCCATTTTAGGTCATTTTTAATTAAATTATTGCATGGGGTTTTTTTATCCTAAAATAAATCTAAAGTTAACCTATTCATCAATTTGTACAAAATTGGAAGATTTTTGCTTTAATTTTGAGATCAAAATTTGAAATCATAAAATATATCCTTTTCCATAAAATTTCATTAAAAAAAAATTATTCGTAGTAGTTTTCATTAAATTAAATTGTGGATTTTTAAGATAACATGCATCTAAGGCTTTCCAATGAACCAATTTGAACAGAAATGAGAGGATTTACTTCAATTTTGAGCTAAAAATCGAAACTAAAATTGAACATTTTCTTCCAAAAAATTTCATTTAAAAGCTTTGTATACTCCACTTTTGTTCAAATTGAATTGGGATGGGGTTTTTTTTGGGTGTGAAGATTTTGAACATTACCACAAATCAATTTAGAGAAAGCAACACAAATTGTGTTTAATTCAATAAAACCTCTTTCGAGAAAATCTGAAAAAAAAAAAACAGTTTCATGGTTCTATTTTAATTATAATAGACACAAATTAAAAAATTTACTCATGCATAATATATCAATAATATTTAAAGAAATTGCTCAAATAAAATTGTTGATTAATTTGTTGAAAGATTATAATTTTTGGATTCACAATCTATCTTGATTTCAATAGTAATACGATACAAATAATTTTTAATTAAATTTACATAATATCTAGTTATACAACATGATGGAATAATTAACTTTAATACCAATTGTAAGAAATTACATCATAGAATTGAATGAATTACCTAGATCTAATTTATTATATCACATGACATAAATATAATGCATATTAAAAACAATAATTATAATGCAAAAGGATTACTTGATTCCCGTAGGTTGCGAATCCAATAAGTTAAACAAGTGTAAATTTTAGTAGGTTCACGTCTCTTAATTCTTAGCAGTTTATGGCAGAAGCCGTTTGAGAATTCTAATGGAGAGATTGCAAGAACTGATTTAGGATAAAAGTAAGAGCCTACCTTATATATGTTAACTTGACTAAGCTGACTTATTACAGGATAGTCCAGTTACAAGAATCACATAACTGATAACTACTTTTGGCCTAAGTGTCATATTAAACCCCACAATATTATCACCTTAATTTGGATTAATTTACAATAATTAATTTTATATTTATGTAATTTAGGTTTTATAAAATATTCTTAAACTATAGTAGTTCACATAAAAAATTCTAACACCACAAATTTATTAATAAACAAGAGTTATTGTATCTTTGTTCTCTTTAAGAGATGAAGTGAAGTTCTCCCCAATTAATCCAAGAAAAAAGAAATGCTCATTTGATATTTGAGTTTATTAAGTGAAATTTTCCTATAATGTGATTATGAGAAAAAATAAATCTAAAGTGAGTAACCAAATAATTTTTTTGTTGAAAAAGTAATTTTTTTAAATTTATATTATATTTATATTATTAAATAAATCCAATTAAAGTTAAGCTTACTCTTTTTTTTTTCGAAAATTGTCACTTATTAAATAATTTAAAAATTAGAAATGTTAATTTTTTTATGGGGCATGCACGCTTTCTCTAAAATTTTCAAAATATAGGATCGGCATAGGGGTACTAAACGGGCTGATACGTGCGGATGTGGGCCTAGCACATAAAAATACGGGCCAGCCCGCTAGATCTGCAGGCTTGAGGCTAATTTAGCACCTCTAGGGTGCTAAATTGGTCGGCTCACATAGGTCCACATTTAAATGGGCTATCCCTCACTCAATCCAGTTCGTAAAAAAATGTGGGCCAATCCATTAGACTTGCGAGTTTGAGGCCCATTTAGCACCCCAAATCGACACATGCCTACACTATTTTTTTATGTGCATGGGCCTTGTGTGAGAGAATAAATGGAAGAAAGTGTTTGCATCATCATCCCTTAAAATTTAAAATGAGAATGATGCATCCACGTTTAAAAAGGGATGTTTTAAAATAGATTTATTGAGCTAAAAAAGAAGCTCCCATGGCATTGTTCCATCCAAAGGGGCCAACAATGGTCCCCCACAGAGTACAACACAATCTTGTGTATTTTGTATAAAATTTAAAGTTAAATATAGTACATATATGTTTTTAGCTCCTTTATTTTTTTTTAACAACTTATTTTAACTTTTGATAATTATAGACTTTATGAATTTTTTATTTAATCTTTGTTGCTTTAAAATTTATAAGCCATTATAATACGCAAACTTAAGTTAACATGTCATTATAAGAATAAAATTATACTATTTAATAAATTAAAAGTACTTTTGAACATTTTTTTATACATTATTACAATTTTTAAAGGTAAAAAGATGTATATATATTAGTAAATATTTTATGGCATAAAATGTTATTTGATAAGCTGTGAACAGATGCATGGATTTCATGATTTAACTAAAACAAGGCATGACTAATTACTTGCATTCAAATAAAGTTATTTGTGTAATTATGTACAACTGAAAAAATACCCATTTTAAACTAAAAAAAATTACTTATGCACTTCTTCAAAAATATCCATTTTAGGGATAGGTATTATATAGACTTTTCTTTTTTGATATTTAGTATTATACAGACTTTTTAATTTAGTTCTCCTTTTGCTAATTTCGACAATAAAAAAATAATTTTCATTTCATTTTTTACCATTACATCCTTTATTACTTTACATTTTTTTTTTTGAAGGGCAGATTTTTTACCATCTCACTTGTACATGCTCATGGGTTGGGCCGTAAACATGATGAAATGGATCAACACGACTTCTCAAGCAAATAGTGGCCCAAATATTTAAAACAGCTCAGCCCAACACCAGCGGAGTTGTTGACCAAACTGGAGACCACTTTTTTGGTAACCAAAACGAATCCTAAATTTTTAAAAACTTAGCCCAGCTCAACCTTACTGGACTTTATTTAATGCTTGACTGTGTTTATGTGCTCAAAAGCCTGCATTTTTTTTTATAATCTACTTTAAATTAAAATTTAAAAACGTAATGATAATTTAATATTTGCACATAAAAATTTTATTTTAGGATATATATTAAGATCTCTAAATATATTTAAACATATATTATCAAAGTATGATAAATAACAATATATTTATTTCAACTAATATAATATATTTATTATAAATACATAATTCATTTATATTCAGATTGAGTTAGACACAGGCAGGACGTTTTTATATTTTTCTTACAAAGTACTTTAGACTAACTTCATTTTTTGGCATATGAAGAAGTCAACACAACTTGAGTCCAAGACTTCTATCAAACTTTATTCCATCCAACTGCTTGAACTAAATCAAGTAGTAAAATAATAATTATCTAATTAAAAATATTTAGTTTTTTAAAACATGTGAATTTAAGATAAAATTTATTAAAAATTAAATATAATATTTTTTAAGTTATTAAGTATAAATGTATTGCAAACAAGAGTAATGCTTCTGTGCTAGCAAATTTTTATAAAAGTTTAATATAAAAATAATAAAAATTGTGACTTTTTATATAAAATTTTATAATTTTTTTTATAAAAATATATAATGGTGTGGAGATTTTATGTATAATAATTACATAAAAAATTTCAACTCTATCCTTCAAAATTAAATTAAAAATTATTTTGAAAAATTTTAATGACGTCCAAATAGTAATTAAATGACGTCTATGATGCATATGCCTAAGTTTAAAATTTCTTGGACTCCAAGTGATCTAAACTTCAGGATCCTTACGTCCGTGCACTTTACAAATGCCTAATTAATTAAGTTCGAAATTATTGTCAACAATCAACATCCAAAATTATCAGTCCCTGATGTATCTCTCCGCATTTTTCTTGGCTTCTTTGTCTTCTTACAATGTTTCTTATTTTTATTATATAATATAAAGTAATATAGAAGATGCATGTGCCATGTATGCCTCACGCATGCGTGAACACAATATACAATAATCAGTTTCCCTTCAGATTTTTTTTAACGCGTATGTGCACGTCTTCTCACATTTAAAATAGATTTCATAGTATATAAAATCCAATTATAAATGTAAATGGACATAAATAATTTGTTGATTATTTTTAGATAGTTTATAAATTAGAAATATGTGTTTGTTAAATATGTTTCTTTTCTTTATCTACATACTTTTGTTCAACTTAATAACATAGATAATATGCTTTTTTTTTTTATATTGACATTAAATATATCGAAATTTAAAACCTTCACTTTATTATTCAAACAATTATCACTAGATTATATCTAGTACTTTTGTAAATAATATGATTTTAAATTATAAATGTTCTCACAATTATAAATATTAATTATATTGTTATCAATAAAATTATAAAAAAATATAACTTTTGTAGTGTAAAATTATATATCATTATAATAATGGAATAATATATAATAATAATATTTATATAATAATGCGATGCCCTTTTAGTCAATACCAAGGAAAACAATCACAAGGTGGTCCCTCTCTAAAGTTGAAAATAATCGGTTCATAGCATTTGAAAATGTTGGTTTTGAATATTGATATTCAAACTAGTATTATAATATCAATTTGTTTTCGTATTTCGATTTTGAATTTTCAGTTATTCTCTTAACCTGGCTAAGATGGAACTCAGATTTTTCGTTTGAAGGCAAACCTGCAATCTGTTTTTGAATCGAACTTGCACTCTAATACTACTTCTATTGCGACAATCATCGTTGTTTCGCCGTGACAAGTCATTTGCATCCGTACTATTGGTCAATATATAGTAATAGAATAATATTGCAACACCATGGATACAGATGCCTTTCTTGGCTACAACCGGCTAAAGCTTCCCCTATGGAGCAATTAAATAATCAAATATTATAATAAATTAGTAGTGTAAAAAGTGGGTGTATCTATCATCTTGATTCCTTTTTTTATCTAGATCATTTGAATATGATTGGCAGGCCTATGTTATTAGAGTTACGCTTTACGGTTTTAAAATATCTTATTTGCGGGTTTTAATAAATAATTATTGATTTAATTATAATTTTGACATCTTATGATATAAATTAATCATATTTTGATCTTATTAAATATTAGGTAAAATATACTATATCCTTTAAATTATACTTTAAATTCAAATCATCTCCTTGGCCTTAAAATTAGAGACTTAACCAAAATTATAATTTAACTGATAATATCAAATATATTATTAATCATGATAAAATCATTAGAATTTGATCAATTCATTCATTATACTTGCCTTTTGTATTATTAGTCATAATGAAATCATTAGAATTTGATCAACTCGTTAATTATACTTGCTTTTGTATTAATTAAGTTTAATTACAAGATTAAATTAAGTTCAAGTTTATGATAGTAAATAAAGAAAAATCTCAATGAGCAACTTACATCTATAGAATGAGGGAATTCTTTTACTAGAAGAATAAGGTTTTTTTTTTTTTTTTATTTGGGATTTTGAAAAGAAAGTTGATACATGTTACATTAGTTTTGTTTTATATGAAACTTGAGAATTAAATTATGGGATTTACTCTGATAAAGGTAGTACCAATACAACCTCTTGTAACTTTTTCATCTAAAATCTTGCAACTCTTTCTTGCATGAGGTTAGGTGATATATGTGTGCCTTAGGGAACTAATGTATAATACAACTGCAGAAATACATTTACATGTTGATTATGTTACACATGTCTATTAATTTGGAGACCATCATTTATCTAAGTGATGTTGTAGAACACACTTATATGCCAATTATGTTGCACATGTCTGTTGATTCAGAGACCACCCATTTATCTTAGCAATGTTGTAATTTAGAACAATTCAAATCAAATTTTCAACTGATGTATAAAATAAAAAATGATGTTGGTTTTTAATCTATAACTAATGTTTCTTATTTGAATTTTTTTAATATGTCTTTATTTAATAAAAAATCAATATGAAATAATTTTTTAAAGTGGCTTTAATGTCCCACAAATTTATGAAACCGAAGTGAAAAACCATTAAAGGTATCGATTTTTTTTTATAAAAATTTGATGTTTTTCTTTAAAAAAAACTATTGTATTAGTTGTATTTTTACATAAACATGTTACTATTTACATTTTTGCAGAAACACCCATTGAACCAAAATCTCTAATCACCCAAGACCATCTCAATTTCAACAATTTCAAATATTTTATTATATCAACAAAAAATTTAAGGCATTACAAAACTAATTAAAATCAAAATATGATAAATTAACAATAAGTCTAATTAATTTAAAAATCAAAACATTTTATTAGGGAATTAATAATTAATATCTACAATACATTGACTAATTTAAAAAATTAATAAAATTAAAATATATATAATTTCTAAAATAAAAGTATGTTCTAACTAAAAATATAAGTAATTCTTAAAGTAATTTCAACAATACTATTAAGGGCCCGTTTGGATGGGCATTTTTCTTAAACAAAGCTGCTTTTTTTTTAAAAAAAATAAAAAAACTTAAAAAAAATAAAAGCAACAAAAAAACTAAAAAAGTGCTTTTTTATTAAACTCTAATTTTCTGCTTAAAAAAAAAAGGTACTTTTTGACTTTTTTTTTGAAACAGGAAATTGAAACTTAAAAAAAAAGCACTTTTTTTAAGCTCATCCAAATGGGTCCTAAATATGTCATCTAACTACTTAATTTTATAGAATCTAATTTAACATGTGTATAGCTCCTAAATATAATTCACTAGTTATAATTAGTCAATCCTAATTTAAACATATAAGAAAATACAACTAATAATTAAGATTAACTCTAACAACATAAAAAATTAAAATTATGAATAATTAATTAACTAATAATTAATAATTGTACTAATTTCAGTGTCCAAGTAAGATAATTGACTAAAAAAGGTACAAAAATTGAAGTTCAAAACTACAGAAAACAAATAAGATAAACTAATTAACCCATAAAACACATAATAATTAAACAAAAATAATTGTTAAAAATATAAAATAAAGTAGTTAGAATAATTTAATTGATTTAGATATGTGAAAAATATCTTAAAAGAATAAGAATTAAGTTAGGAAAATAAGAAACAACTTTAATGCAGCATAGGAAGTAAAAGTAAATCAAGAACAAGTGGCAAATCATATGCCCCAACAGTATAAAAGTTTCTCAAATTTCTAACTAATTTTTTTGCTAGAAATTTGTCGTACACTTATTTTTGTTAGAAAATCCATCGGAAACAACGATCAAATTTTTTAAAAATTCATGCCTATTGTTTTTTGATGGATTTTTCAACATAATTTTCAACGGATTTCTGTCATCATTAACAAATGATTTTTTTCATTATTGATTGATTTTTTGACAGATTTATGATGAAATCGCGTTATTTTTTTTTATAGTGATATGACTTTACTAGAAGGTTTTATGGTAGATTTGCATAAGCTTAAAAGTAATATGTATATTTGGTTAAAACTAATGTATGTCTTATATGACAATATTGAATGTTATTATATTTGCAGGTAGAAACATAAGAATATGAATATATGGAAGCATTGCATTAGAGTATGATTCTGTTGGAAAACTTTATGATAGATTTACATGAGGTTATGATTTATTGTAACTTTTTGATGATATGTTCCAAAAATTTTATAATAATTGTAGCCGCCCAGTTTATATAAAGAGTTGCGAGTAATTTTTTTTTTTAGAATTGCTTGATTTTATATAAAATTTGCAACACTATATAATTTTAATGCGATTGAATTTAATCACAACTTTTTGAAAAATGTTACTAATATTTCATAAAATGGTACAAGATTTTTATAATAATTGAAAATTGCACTATTTATGTGAAGAGTTGCAATTATTTTAAAAAAAATTTCATGATTTTATAAAAATTTGTAGTATAAATAATTTTATTGAAATTAAATTTAGTTATAACTTTTTCATAAAATGTAAATATTATGATTAAGTTGTAGTATATACATAACATCTTGCAACATTTTATAACAAGGCTTGCAATATTTTATATTATAATATTTTAAATTAATGTCAAATCATATAAGTAAATGAAAAAGAAAAAGAGGTCAAATCAGTCATTGGGAGATAGTATCCGTACTCCATCCAAAGCAGCAGTGAGAAGCTTATAAAGGTAATTTTCATGATTTTGTTTTATATTTTTAATTTCCCATAAATTTTAACTTGTTTTATTTTATTTGATAGGATTCACAAAGGTTAAATTATAAATCTTAACCCATTCAACTTAAAAGATTAATTAAATAAAACACAAATAAAAGCCGGAAAGAGAACTTGAAATAAACATATTCTTATTTAAACTAAAATTTATTAGTATTTTATATTTCGACAAAATTGTCAAAGTGAAAGTAAATCTCTCAAAAGTGAAAGTAAATGTACAATTGCATGTTAAAAAATGTGATTCATTTCTCTTCCTTTTCGTTTTTTTCATGTTTCAAATCGATCGAAAGAGCTATATCCTTGTCAAGTCACCATATAATTTTGCTCCAGTTAATTCATTTCAAAACACAGACATAGTCGAAGAATCGAATTCATACACTTCTATGCATATAGAACTTTCTAGGTCAATCCGCGTTCAATTCAAAGGGCTCACTGTTGTTGTCATATTCCAAAATTTTTGTTCTTAAGGGAAAGGAAAAAAAGACCTTTTATATATTAATATATATAAGCCTCCACCCAATCAAAATCTCATTCCCACCAAACTATAAAAGCAAACAAAGAATCATAAGTTAAAAACACAGAATGAGAAATTAATTAGCGCACGCCAACACCAAGCATGGAGGACCGCCAGAAGGGGAAGCAGAACAACGAAGAGCCGGCCAAGGAAGAAGTCCGGTACCGCGGCGTCCGGAGGCGGCCGTGGGGGAAGTACGCGGCGGAGATACGGGACCCGGCGAGGCAAGGGGCGAGGCTGTGGCTGGGGACGTTCGAGACGGCGGAAGAAGCGGCTCGAGCTTATGATAGAGCCGCCTTCAACATGAGAGGTCATCTTGCGATTCTTAACTTTCCTAATGAGTATTATTCTCAACTGAAGCAGTCACCACCGCTGTATCCGCCGTATTCAGCATCGTCATCGTCATCGAGGTCGTCTTCTTCGTCTGCTAGTGGAAGTGGAAGCCATGAGAGGGGAGGTTCGTCTTCAGGAACACAGCAGGGGGTTGTTTTTGAGTTTGAGTGTTTGGATGATAAGATTTTGGAGGATCTTCTTCGTCAGTCAGAGGAGGAGAAGAAATAAAAGATTGGGGATTTAATGGTGAAGTGAAACCGTTTGCTTTGTCTGCTTTTCTAGTTTTCCTTTTGATGCTTTTATAACAGTTGACAACTGAAGTTACTGAACCTTTCTTCTCATCAGGAATCCGAAAAGAACAAAAAAAAAAAAAACAGTGGTGCTTTTGTTGCTGGGAATGGATAGAATTTTGGGTTGTTAGATGTTGTAATGTCTACTATGCAGTTGGGCAATGTACTTCTACATATGTTTCAACTTGAATAACCAAGAAACTCTGCTTCTTGGCCTTTGAAAATTTGATGATTTGTCCTCACATGGGTCCGGACGAGTTTTTAAATTTTAACTAAAGTCAACCACGTTTTAAACTTTTTTTAATATAAAATCTTATAAGTTTTATGTAGATATGAATTTTGAATACAATAAATACATAAGAAATTATAATTTTATTATTTAAATTTATATATATATTTTTAAAATTTTATATTATATACAAAGATTATATTTTTTAATTAAAAATTCAAAAATACAAAAATTTTCACAAAATTTACTACATTTGGAAATGATTCTATTGGGTACATAAGCATAACTTTTATAATAATAATGATCAATTCTTTGATTTCATTTTGAAGCGCGAATTAAAGATCAGTTTGTTTTATTATAAAATATTTATGATACAGAAATCTGATTTATTTATGTCTAAATAAAAAGCTATTAATATCATTTATGTGACTTATAATTAAGAAAAATACATGATGCTATGAGGAGCAGAACTAGACACTAAATTTTGAAGGTTAATTCATAATTTGTTAAGAAGTTTTATAAAAACGTTATAACTTTTGGGGATTAAATATAAATTTTCTTAAAAAATTTTTAAAAGGGGAAGGAAAAAAAATTTGGGGGAAACAAATTCTGTCCTAAAGTAAAGAATATTACTTTTCAGGGCACAACTTGAAATATATAGCATTGAATAATTTAATTTTTTTTCTTAATTTGTTTTAATTATAAATACAAACAAAAGTATGTCACTGAATCTAATGATGGGGAACTTTGACAGAGGTTGAAAGTCCACTATTCAAACCGTTTCATTCTGTATAGTAATAAAAAGGTAGATGCGAATGAGTAATGACAAAAATGCAAGGGAACGGCGTGACAGGTTATCAAATAGTCCCTTTGTTTCTATAAGTCCGAGAAGGAAACTATTAGAGCACGCTGCATCAACCGATGCCATCACGTTGCAATAAATTTTCACAAATGTCAAAATCATATTACAACTATTTTTCACTTCATTATTTTTTCACTTTTTTTTAATACCCAAACATTGTTGCAAAAACATTTTAAATTTTAAATTTCTGAATTTAAGATTTTAATCAGGCCAGAATTTCCTTACCCTTTGTCCAGTTGGAGAGGAAGAAGAAAAAATTTTCAAATTTGAATTGGAAAAAAAATGAAATTTTTTTTTTTGAAATGACTAAAAAATTATAACTATAAATTTTGTCTTTAAGTTTTCTTTTCTCTTTCTTTTCATCCAAATAAAAGAAAAAATTAAATTATTTTTTTTACTATTTTCCTTTTCTTTTTTTAAACAAAATCTTACTCTTTGTCTGGAAGTGTGAAAAGAAAATATGAGGAAAGAAAATTTTGAAATTTAAAATTTCTTTTATTTGGTTTGGGTGGAAAATATAGGGAAAGAAAATAAAAGGTAGAATATGTGGCTCTTATTTTTTCCTACTCTTAAGATTTTAAAATTTTTCTTCTTTATATTTTCTAACTAAATTTTAAAATTTCTTTTCTTATCCTTTTCTTTCTACCAATTTTTCACAAATCCAAACAAAAGGATAGTGAAATGTCAAGAAGAAACTAAACTAGTTTCTAGTTTTGATATGAAGGAGTAAGAATCTCCTTAATAAAATTCTTTTTGTTAATTATTAAGAATATTAAATTTTTAAATGGAATAATTTTTTTTAAAAAATTAAGATAATTGCTTAAGGAAAAACATAATATAGGGAGGACAAAAGTAAGTTAATATTTGAAAAGTAATTGACTGAAATAAAAAGATTTATATTTCAAATCTGACATATTTTTTCTTGATTTTCCCTCTTGCTAGTTAAATCAATTTTATCAAATAGTATTCTTTATATTGTTCCAATTGAAACAATTTCTAAACTTTTTCAATAAATTATATGTTGAACAATACTACTTATGCAATTTTGAAATCACAAATATGCACAATCTTATGCATTGCAATATTTAAGTAAAAGAAAAAATAAACAAAGCAAATGCTAACCACAAAATTGTGTCCTAGAAACACGTAAACCTGTGTAGAGCCATTGAATTAATGTGAAATTCAACTAGTCTACGTATATGCAAATGCACAGCAATTAGCTGATTTGTGTTGTGTGGTTTCCTGATGAACACCAAATCTCTTCGAACTTTAGTTATATGAGTTGAATCATTATAACATTTACAAAGAAGATTCAAACGGTGGATATTTCAAAACTTCTCTGATGTTCAAATTAGAGTTATATAGAGAGTGTAAGAAAATTCAGCGTTCAAGGATCAAATGAGTATATCTGAATCCTTTTATAAGTGCCAAGAGGATAAAAAGGTCTTTTAGCTGCGTCCAAAGGATAATCGTTTAAAGGCTCACTAAATGAATACTGCTATTTTATGTAATATCATGTGTATCCCAAATTTATAATTTATTATTTTCCTTAGATTTTCCTTTTTGTTTCGTATCCATTTGCACATAAGAAAAAAAAAATCATTATTATGCAACTTAATCAATCATGGATTGGAAAATATTATCATAATTAGACCCCATAAGCACCTATATCATATGATCATGTCTCCTGATTTTGATGTATCCATAATTTTGTTGGATAACTTTATCTTTCTTACAAGAATCCAAACTATATCGAGTTCAAAGTGCAAAATAAGCGTTAAATAGGGTGAAATCAACCTAAATCAAATTAAATTTTGAAGATTTTAAGCATAGTTCCATTTAAAAAGAAGGGTGTTCAACCATGGCTTAAACTTGATTAAAAATAATGAAATTCAAAACTCAATTCGATTGACTTAATAAAAATTATTAAAAATTATGAATTATAAGAGCTGGAAAAATTCAAGTCAGATTCAAAAAAAAGGCTTGATTATATCTCAAATTGCAAAAAAAGAAAAAATGTATCTGCTACATTATACAGATATATATGTATGATAAAAAATAAAATAAATATAGCAGTTGGCGATGGAGATAGAGTGCTAGATGGAGCTCTGATCCCTCAAAAAATTTTGATATTTTTGTTTTTATGTATAAAAATTTTAGATTGATCCTTTACAAATTTAAAAATTGTATCTATTTTACAAAATTTTGATTTTTGACCCTTTGAATAAAAATTTTAACTCTGCCATTGATAACAAGATGCTTAAAAGCTAATTGAGTAAACTAAAAAAAATTAATTCAATTATTTGACTAAATGAGTTGACTTTTTTTATTCGAATTCTTTAATTTAAATCGAGTCAAGCTATTGCTGAATCGAACCAGTCAAACAGTCAAGCTGCACATCTGATGGAATTGTCATCCCATTTGATTGATGCTTATGCGTTGGATAGTAGCAATGCACTAGCAACAAGGGAATGTGATAATCTTAAATAATTAATCATTATTATAGCAAAAAAGGTAACTAATTTATAAACTATACCTAAGAATATAGGCCAACTTACTTTGATTGTTCTTGTTCCTTTGCCCACGTTGATCTCCTTAAAAGAATTGATTATAAAATTTTGATTGGCAGATAATTAGTCGCTGATACGATTATCTGAAGGAACAGACCAACTGCTCTTAACTGATCTACTTAGTTTTGCAGAAATAAGAAAGTATATTATAAAGCATTTTGACACAAAGTCAAAATATACACATCAGATAACTAGAGCCCTTTTCTCATTCAGATATTCTGGATCTTCTTGATTTCTACTACAACCCACTAAAGATAAATTGTAGAATATGATATGTGAAATATTGAGATTTTAAGGCAAAGGTTTTTTCTTTTAATGATACAATAAGGTCGATTGCTTTGCTAGCAATCAGCTTTTAGAAAAGTAAGTTTAATTCATTCATAAATTGAAAATGTGTACAATGTGATTGAGATGTGAATTTTGATAGTATCATAATAATTAAAATAATGATATAAGAGTAAATCTATTGATATAACTCATGTTTCATATCAAATAAAATGAAGTATAATAAAATTTTATCAAATAATTTAACTTAATTTTAAGACAGATTTAAATTTGACTCGCGTATAATCAGTTATTAATTTTACATTAGTATCCACTTTATGTTATACATCATTAAAAAACTATTAAAATTATTTTATTATTGATAAAAATTCTTAGTTATTATTACTTTTTATTAATAGTGTAAAAAGTTTTATATTAATAATATATTAAATTTAAATTCTTTAAAATTTTTTTACATAAAATATGATTTGCGAATTAAATAAATTCTTGAATTAATTTCTCATATCCAAACAACATTTTAAGATATATTTATTTGCAAACAAATTTAAATTTATTTTCTAAATGCTTTCCAAAGGGTAAAAGCAAAAGCTAAGATTAATATATAAACCTCGGAATAGCTAGATCTAGTGTGTTACGAAGTTGAAAATCATTTAGCGATTAAAAAGCATGTTTTTAGTAGTGGGACTAGAACCATATATTCAATTAATCCATTGATTCGAGATATAGACAAGCTTTTCAAAAGCACGCTTAATGTTCTCAGAAGATCTATCATCTTTCAGTCATAAAGGTGAGATGCCATTATCAACTTCCATTGTGCAATTTATCATGTCTTGTACTATTACACAGAATCATGCATCTTCACTTCATAATGATCCAAACTCTTATCAAGAAAATAATAATTGCAAGACAAATTGCTCATAGTCATATTGAACTTCAAAGGTATACTCATGATTCTAAATTTTAATTATGAATTAAATTTTTTATAATTATATTTTTAATAATCATATATTTTTTTTTTGTATTCATATGTAATTTTATTAATTATAATGTACCTATAACAGTAATAGGAATTATAATCATAATTTAAAACGTTGAAAATATATCTAACGAAAGTTACTATTAAATAATAGGGTAATAGTCGTTAAAAATCAAATGCAAAGGACAACCTACATAGAAACGCATTATAAAAACCAAACATAATAAAACGTGAAAAATGACCACAAATTATGGGGAAAAAAAAGTAACGTTGACCTTAAGAGAAACATAAAATATATGTCATTTAGTTTTTTGATTATATATATCAATAATAGATGTATATAATATGTGTACAACAATAGTTTTAAAATTATTCATAAAAAAAAAAAGTTTGAATCCAAATAGTTACAACTTACAATGCAAGCATACGTGGGAATTTAGTTATCAACCACGTATCATGAATCTAAATCTGGTTTTGATTTTTTTTTTTATTCAGATATGATTCTTGATTAGTAGAGGATAAAAAGAAGAAGGCATTTTTTGGCCGACAGAGGAAGAACAGTTGATTTTTTTGATGAGAATCATTTTGTCACGATGCCGATCCAAATTTGAAGTCACGTGCAAAAAATGAGTGGATTAGGCTTGAAAATGTCTGTCTTACCTGCCAACGTTGTCTGCAGAAGTACCTTCATCGTGAAATTGTATGAATTACGTACCCTTCTCCTTCACCAACATGAATGCGACGTTCAATTAAGCAAGTCACCATCGGCACCACAAAAGTACGGACAAGAACCAGTCAGGTCGTAATCCTAAATTTTATTTGTTCACGGTAATAATTTACTTTTCAATCCTAATTTTATTAATTATAACGTAATACATCAAGAATCACAGCGTAGAATAAAAGTTTATCGATTATAAATTAGTTTATGATATGAATTTATGCTTTGGCCGCCAACAACATTTTTGGTCTTCAAACATCTACCCATGAGTTCGTAAATAAAAGTAGAGTCAACACCTTTTTTTTTACCTATGAAATATGTAATTTTTCTCAGCTTTATTTCTGTGAATTTTATTTTTTAATTTTATCCTTTAATAATATTAATTTGTTAAATTCTCTCTTTGATTAGTGTATCGTTTAAATTTTTAACAAAAAATCGATATGGAAGATCCAAAACTTGCGTGGCCTAATCAATTACCCAAAAAGTTACCTTTTAATTGTGTAATTGTTGTCTGTGGAGAGAGAAGAATGCAACCCTAACATAATATGAGCTACTTCTCCTCCCTTATTACAAATGAAAAAAAAAAAATGATGTCATTGTTGTTGAGTTGGAAGGAAGGTAAATGTAGTTAACTAATTAGTCAGACTATGTAAGTTTCAAGTCTTCTATATCAGTTTTTTATTAAGAATTTTAATGATACTCTAACCAATAGATATAATTGTTTTTCTCAAGGATGAAATTGAGAAAAAATATTTTACATAGATAAAATTGAGAAAAACTATATATTATAGTCACGGATTCAATTAAGAGAGGGTGAATTGGTATCAGGATTTCACAATTTTAAAAATATTTTTTTTTTTGAAATTCCCTTTGCTAGTTTTTGCTAAACCAACAAAATTACTCAAAAACAAGAAATGTGTTGCTCACACGATAATTTCAGAGAAACAACAAACACAAAATCAACTATTTAACTTTATTAAGAGAAACAATGAATCATAACAAAATAAAATACAAAATGTAAAAGAGTAATGATAGAGAGATTCAAATATAGATTTATAATGGTTCCTCCTTAAAAAATCATCTCCAAGACATATATCTACTTCCAAATTCTCAACTAAGCTTAAATCCACTAAAATAGCAACCCTCCAAGTTTAGACAGGTATTTAGAGAAACCTTTATAATGATTGCTCATCCACAACTGTAAACCCTTCGAGAATCTTACTCAAAGAAGATAAAGAAAGAACTCAATCACTTTTCTATTATAGGTATGGCTAACTTTAGAAAACTCAATAGTATTTAAAGAGAAAATAAGAAAAATTTTAGAACTCAATAGTTCAAATTATAAATTAAAGCACTAGAGAAATAGATTCACTCAAATTTAGCTTAAATTTGAAGAGATAAGGTAAAGAATTGAAGAATAAATGAATTGGGTTGTGTTTGCCTCTTGAAAGTTTCGATTTATATGAAGTGAACATGGTGCATAGTGAAATAATTGTTATATAAAAAATTAATCCTTGCGACTAGAATCATGATTATGATCGTGAATTCAAATTTTGAATTTCTAATCAAAATCATGAAATCTAGTTTTGAAGGCTTTGATTTGAATCATAGAAAGATAGTGCAAATACTAATTCAGATTGCCTTAAATTACAAAGTTTTGTTAGTCCTGAGATGCTTACTCAGAATTACAAAATCTAGTGTAAACTTCTGATTCAAATTGCTAGACATATTCACTACAAAAAAAAAATGTACAATATGTTTTGTTGCAGTTAACAGAATTGCCTTAGATACATGGGTTGGAAAATATTTAATGGCGGTTTTTTCAAACCACTAAAAAAATATAATTAGCATTGGTTATTGTTGCAATGATGTTAATCCTATTACAAACTTAGCTGCTGTTCCATTATTTTTTTTTTAAAAAATTCAATATTAGCAGTGATTTTTCATGAATTTGACTGCGATTATTTGAGTAAAATTTTAAAAATATTTTGTTTTTAGCAATGGTTATTTGTGTCTACAGTGGCAATTTTAGCTTTTTTTTTTTATATAAAAAGTGATTTTTATGGTGATTTTTAAAGTATTTAGAGGTGGTTTTTCTTGAATTTTTTTAAAATAGATTTCTACAGTGATTGTGGATGCATTTAGCAACGGTTCATCGTGAAATTTAGAAAAAAAAATTGATTTTCCTGGTGGTTTTGGATGCACTTAGAGATGATTTTTCATATTTTTTTTTAAAATTTGATTTTTGTGGCAGTTTTAATTGTATTTAATGGAAATTTTCACAATTTTTTTTTAAAAAATCGTAACTAAATGCAACTTTTAGATTTTATTTTTGATTTTTCCTTGCTGTAATTTTTTTGTATCTATTAATCTATTACAAGAATAATTTACAACAAATTCATATATGTTAATATAAATTAGGCCAAATTTAAATTTCATATTAATAATAAGAATTTAAATATTTCTTTGTCAAATATATATTAGAATTAACAAGTTTAAATGTAATATGCCAACAATCCAACAGTAGTATTCATGGTGGTGCATCATGACTAGTAGGGAAAAGTGCCTTACTTCTGTGGCATGTCTACTTCCTGCATTTGTTGACTATAAAATAAAATTAATTTAAGTAAAATTATAATTGTTGTGATTGTACATTCTAAAGGTAAAATTAATAGAAGAGAATACATATAAAAAAAATTAATTATTAGAGCAAACAGTATACTTGGTATAAGCACACAAAACAAACTACACCAAAATTGAAGAGATTCAATTTGACTAAAATGGCAAAAGTAAGAAAATATGCGAATCTCTTTAATTTAGTTAGCCATGAATAATAAATGCTCCCAATGTTTTTCTATCCCTTTAAACAGGCCCCTTATTTAGCCACCAAAGTGGAACATCAGAGTCTGATTCATTTGTACATTTACATGCATCCATTCCTATATTAAGTTTACATGAACATCACACATAAACTCTCACTACAACATTTTTAGCTTTAGGCAACACTAAATCCGGCAATATTTAAAAACTGTTGCCTAATATTAGAATAGGCAACAGTT
>JANHAO010006591.1:0-21144 GCA_026873985.1 Saraca asoca
ATTCTTCTTTCTTTCTTTTATTTCTTCATTATTGATTTGGATAGTTAAATTGTAAGGATTCTAGTAATTGAAATAGCTTCCCTATAGGATCGACCCGTATTTGCTGGTACTAGCTGCAACTATGCTATGCACTTGTGGAATTTTAACACATTAGGTGGCATATGGGCTCCAATTACCTAAGGTGTGGCCCTTCGTGGCTAGTCCTTCTTCTTAGTTAAAGGTTTTTCCCCTTTGTATTTTGGTTGGCTTGTATTCAAAGCTTTCTGATGTAGTTCTACCTTGTTGAGGTCTTTTAATGAATACATATTCCTTTTTTTTTTGCAATCTATGTGTGTTGCTCTCATATATTGCATTATTTGATCAATCCGTGCAATCTATGCATAGTTAAGAGATAGTGTGAGAGCTGCTGACACTTAGTCACAAGTGCGCTACGAATTAGAGTGATCTCATATCTGGGCCGATCTTGTGGCCAAATAAATAAGTTCACATGAGAGCTACGAAATAATAGAGTTTGCATGAGAGTTGCGAAATTAAAAAGTTAGCGATCTCATGCTCAAGCTGATCTTATGGCCAAACAGATAAGTTCACATTAGAGCTGTGAAATAATAGAGTTCATGCTCGGGCCGATCTCGTGGCCAAATAGATAAGTTTGTGTGAGAGCTACAAAATAATAGAGTTCATATGAGAGTTACGAAATTAAAAAGTGAGCGATCTCATGCTTGAGCCGATCTCATGGCCAAATAGATAAATTCACATGAGAGCTATAAAATAATAGAGTTCACATGAGAGCTATGAAATTAAAGTTGGCCAATCTTGTGGCCAGGGTGATCTTGTGCCCAAAAAGGGTGACCGATCTTGTGGTCGGGGCAATCTTGTGCCCAAATAAAAGGGTAATCGATCTTGTGATAGGGGCTATTTTGTGCCCAAATAAAAGGGTGATCGATCTTATGATCGAGGCGATCTTATGCCCAGAAATAAGGGTGATCGATCTTGTGGTCGGTGCGATCTTGTGTCTAAAAAGGTGCCAATTAAGTGAATCACTTGTTCGAAGAAAATTTAAAATCAATAGTGGCATTCAAAATGTTTACATAATTCACAAAAATTACAAAAGTTTAAAAAATAATCCTGATAGTAGGAGACTACTCTTACTCTGGGTCCTACCAAGATGGTCCAAGCCATTGCCTGGAAGGCTGCACAACGTAGTCATGCAAGCGACCTCTTTTGATGAGATCTTTGATAGCATCTCTCAATGCCAAGCTTTCTGAGGTAGCATGCTCGAACTCATTGTGGTATGTATAAAATTTCCCTCAGTTGAGTCTAGACTTGCTGGGAGTCTTCAAGGGTGGAGGCTTTCCGAAATCCTCTTTATCCCTTTCCATTGCAAAGATCTTGTCTTGGGCATCTGAGAAGATGCTATAGGTGTTGTGACGACCTGAAAATGGGGGTCGTTCATCCTTGTTCTTCTCAATGAGCTGATGATTGGGACTGTCATTTTCGTTTCCACAATAACCCCTCTTCTTATTTGGGTTAAGCTGCTCGCCTCGAGCTTCTGCAAATTGAAAGTCTCATCCCATCTAATTTGCTTCACAGCTCACTTATAAAACTCACCCAGGTTGCTAACCAGGGACTTGTACAAACTCTTGAACAACTTCCTATCTCTATGATGTCCCACTAAAATAGCAGTCAGGATAGCCTCATCCGAGGGCTTTTCCACATTATTCACCTCACATCTGAAGTGAGTGATGTAGTCTTTCAGTGTTTCATGCTTGCTCTGGAAGACTGTAGCAAGATGGCATGTGGGTGCGAGTTGCTTCTTCAGTGCTTGAACTTTCCTTAGCATTCCTCCCAACTGTTGATGCTATGAGCTGGGAGGTTTTTGAACCACATTCGAGGGACTTCACCCAAAGTAGTAGGAAAGACACAACACCTGATGAAGGGGTTGTAGGTTTAGAGATCCATCTAGATATTGAACAGGTCCAGATGGTTGTGCGGATCACCATCTCTGTCATAGAGCGGAATGGCTGGAACTTTGAGTTTGCATGGGAGGGGTTCCTCCATGATTTCCCTAGAGAAGGGAGTTCATTCCCCAAAATGGCCTCGATCACTTTGAGCCTAAGGGTGCTCCTCTAAATGCTTGACTTTTTGAAGGAGATCTTCCACTAAAACATCCAAGCCCCCCAGTCTTTAGTTAGAAACTTGGTGGCTTGGTTCACTTTTTAGGCGTGCAAATGGCGATTCGAGGTCTATTCTTGGTTAGTCTCACATAAATGCTCCACTTCAAGTATGGCAGTCTCAGCCCGCCCTCGCACATTTAAGGCTTGTGCCTGTACTAACATTATAACCATTTTAGCTAGCTCTCCCATCATATGTTCAAGCTTCTCCTGATGCCAGAGTCAGGTTTGCACTCCCTCGGTGCTGTTAGCGGTGAGAACTGGTTGTATTGAGTTAGCTAGAGGGATGCCATGGGTTGTTCTGATAATAGGAGCTGTAGAGGAGTCTGTCATCGAGACATGACCTTTTGGAAGTTGGGGTTGCGCATTTAAGGCTCTGGTAGCTCTTCCCTTGGCCATTGCTGTAAGAAATGAACTAGAACAGGTGAGATCCCCACAGACGGTGCCAAAGATGTTAACGTTGAATTTTGATATTGATCCAAACTCTGACGAACGGGGGGATTCTTTTGGCATCTCTAACTGTCAACTGGTTCAAACACAACAAATCAGCAAAACACACAAAGAGGAAGGGAAAAGCAGTAAAGAGACACAAGATTTTTAATGTGGTTCGGCCAAATTCGGATATCACCAGACCTTACGTCCATAGTAGTGTATTATTCAGATGGTGTTTCTGCAGAGTTTCAACACTCAAATTTTTCTCTCTCTATTTTGGCAGAGTTTCTGCCTACATAAAAGATGATGTCTTGAAGAAGGCTCCTTCCTCATATTTATGGAAGAGAAGAGATTACAATAGTAATTTTATATGCAATAAATCTATTACATCGACATTTATTATACAAGATAAAATAAACAGACAAAATCCTATTATTTGACTACCGCATATTGTCTTCTGCAGGTGGGCCCGACATGTCTCCTGGGCAGAGTGTGAATGGGTCTTCTATTTAGCGAGCTCCTAGGTCGCTGGTCATACTTCATTAGCTAGTTCACTCATTATGGGGATGTGCCCTTCTTTGGGATAAAGAAGTCGAGGTCGAGCTCGCTTTGACATGTGCGAGCTCGAGATAAGGAGGTCGCTTTGCGACGTGACCTGATGGCAAGGCGATCTAGTCATTCTTTGAGCTAGTCTTTTTGCCACTCTCAGGCTACTCACAGGTCTATATAGGACGAATCGATTTTCACATATAACAAATGTTGAATCACTAAGCCATAAAGTCATGAGCCTGAATAACTTATCTAGAATTCTCAAGGAAGCTGGTTTAGTATAAATCAAAAGGGGCTAATGATATGATTGAATACAAGAATGCACTTTAACAAAGTATTAATAAAATATGGTTTTCTAAGTAGCATCACATATAGTCCAATCTAAATGTTTGAATAACCTATTTCATTGATTCCATTTTGGACCCCTTCTAAGTAAATTTAGATCCCATAGTACCCAAATCAATCAAATTACAATGATTAATCTATTGCAAAAAAGTTAGCACAAAGTAAGGAGTTAATAAGTGTATGTTCTTTTTTCTATAAACAATTGGCATTTCATTAAAGTCCCCTATTATAAGCCACAAGTACAAAATGTTATTTGTGATTAGTATGATTTGGTTTCAAGTAAGAGTCCTTAGGTTATCATAAAGTTTAGCATAAATAACAATAAAAAACCAAGGAGCATGATTATAAACAACAACTTTGACATGGAGAAATTGAGCACAAGATCATGAAAACATTAATCTTGTAATTAGGATTTGACCATATAATCCGAACACCCCTCTTGAAACCGTTTGCCTCCACTAGTTTAGTAAATCTAAAACTAAAATTTCTAATCCTCCTCCCTCCTTGAAGAACACTTAACCTAGGTTGAAGAAAAATAACAATATTAGAATTATTTGTCTTTCATAATTCTTTGAAAGTTTTAGCAAAACTTTTCCTAGCAACTCCCCTCACATTCCATATCATAATCTTCATAAAAAATAAAGAGAACAAATGAACATAACTTGCCAAAGAAACCTCATGCGGTTAGTATGTCCTCACTGCCTCCACTTAAAGTCATATTACTCATCCCCATAGTACCAAAGTTGGCTCTTGTTTTCAATACCACCATTAACCAGAAAAGGATTAGGCAATACTATAGGCTTGAAAACAATTGAGACCTTTGAAGGGGTTGAACTAGAAAAGGTCTTCAAAGCCTTAGATTTTCCAGTGGAACTTGTCACAAGAATATTATGATTTATCTCTTTTAAAGGGATCCTTTTATTTAAATAATCCAAAACTAATAGGGGTGTTTTCTTTAGAGTTCTAGAAATTTGTCATTTAATACAATTTTGATCCATTTTTCCCAACATGTAACTATCATTACATGTGGCTCTGGCCTTTCACAAGCTGATTAAGTTTTTCCTCTCCTTTTGTTATAGCTATTAACAATAGATTTATCCTTATTCATTCCATTATTCACATGAGTCCTTGTGTTTAAAAGATTGGATAACTTGACCCTTAAAATCATCTTGCAAAATCTTTTTAGTGGACTTTCCTAAAACTTCAAAACAAGATTTACCTGGCAGACCTATATGAACAGCATTACTATTTTTCCTTTTCTAAATAGTATGTTTAAATTTAACAACTTGACCAGAATCAGATTTTCTCCATCTCCCTCTTTGATTATTCTAAGGTATCATCCAAAGATAAAAGTCACCATTAATAGAAGTTAACTCTAAGTCCTACATTGGATCACCACTTCTTAAACCATCAAAGATTAGGACAACCTATTAGGATAATGGCCATGATCATTCCTATATTTACAACAACAAAAGTAAATAAGATGAATGCCTTCATACTTTGTTCTCATTGGTATCCCTTCTGCATAATACTTTGATAAAAGAGGTTGTGATTGTTCCTATGAAAATTTGCAAGCATAAAGAGAAATAAACCCTAATAAAATCTATATAGATGATTCATGGGTCCCAATAAAGGGTATGACCCTCAGGAGAGGAATTTAAGCTAAAGTCCTAATGACTTCTTGATAACACCAAGCTTCTAGGCCATTATGGCTTAAGCAGCTAATACGAAGCTTACTCAGCTTAATAACCTTACTCATTACGCAAACAGCTAACACGAAGCCTACTCACTTTGCTTGCCTACGTGGCATACTTTACTATTATAGGATCGAACTGCCAATTTCTATAAGCTATTTCTTACCCTCCTAGTCTCCAGACTAATTATCATAATCAGCTTCCAAAGCTAAATTGCTTCTCACTCTTTCACTCTCCAAACCAATTGCTATCATCAAAAGCTAAACTATCTCGATCTTATGATCAACTCACACAAATGGCCCCTGTGTTAGTGTGCTTGTGGCATGTCATGGAATCCTGAACTAATAAGATGATGCAGAGGTATTATGCTAACTAGCGGTGTTCTTGGTCAAGGGCAATGACTAACTTGTACTGTAGAGATAAGTATCACCCTCCTTACCAAACTCACTAAAAACTTCTTGTAAATGTGGCATGATAGGATTGGAGTAGGGCTATATTTGCAAAAGCATAAAGAAGTGAGCATGTCATGCTTAACTTCTCGCTTGTAGATCCCTGGAGCAAGAGTGAGTAAGAGAACACTCACCTAACCAATCCTTCCTTGAACTCAATCACGGGAGAAACCATTTTTGTAGAACCCTGAACCTCTATAAGCCCTTCCCTTAGAAAATGTAACTACCTTCCTTAAATCATCCATTTGGAATACTACTCCCTTAATATTCCAAGTTTCTAGAAATCTGACTTATAGAGTATTCCACCAATATAGTCTACTTTAAATATCTTAAATGCCTTATTCCATAAATACCCCCTTAAACTTCTCATCAACCCTAAACTTCCTCTAGCACTCTTCCATTATCTCCCATAATAACAAGTCTCATAAGGAAACCGCTACTCTACCCTCATTAACTCTCATAAGTGACCAGGACCCTATAAATAGGATCTCCATTCCCACCTTCATTAGATCTCCCTATAGCCATTAGAAACCTTTAGATACACTTAAACCAACCTAAACCTCTACAACAAAGAAACATTAAAAACTATGAAACTCACATGGGTTTGAAGCCTAGATCCCTAGGACCTTTTGACCCTTTATTCCTTTTGCCATGCTCAGTAGTCCTTGTCTAAGATGCCTATTCCTTATCTCACAACAACTACATTTATAAGCTAGTTCTATTACTATACTTATACCTCCGAACTCTTGAAACCTCTCCCCCTTACAATGGTAAATCAACCTCTACACAAAGCATTACATATCTTCTTCTACTTACAGTGCTTGTATTAAGATCAACCTATATAAGATTCATATTTTTATTTATAAATACTAGTTATATGATTTTGTTCTTAAATTATAGGCCAAAGTATACTTTTTACCCTTTAACTTTCACTCAAATTTTAATAATACCCACTAACTTTTATTTGAATCAATTGTACCAATAGGCTTTCAAGATAAAAGCAATGTCAAGAATTTTGAAAAATCCTTTATCTTCCTAAAAAAAAATCCTACATGTTTTGATGGAATGTTAATTGGACTAAGAAAGTTGTTGACTAGATTAAAAGGAGGGTTAAAGTTATTTCATTCTTCAAATTTAAATTTATATCTTCTGCTTTGTTATACTAGGGCACAAAATTTCTTTCCTTCTACTATAGATTATTAAAACTCATCTAAAACTATGATCAAGAAAAATTACTTATGATAAGAGAGAAAGGAATTTCAAGCATGTCATGTAAGGAGGGATAGACTTTTCCAAGGTTATTGTGATTTCTCTAATAATGAAAAGTATGAACCTCCTTATTTGACCTACTGGAAATTCCTTTCTCTCTTATCATTAATAATTTTTCTTGATCATAGTTGCAAATAAGTTTTAAGAATTCATAACAAAAGAAGAGAAATTTTATGCCCTAATTTAATGAAAAATAATATATAATTTTAAATTTGAGGAGTAAAATAACTTTAATTTTCCTTTTAATCTAGTCAGTAGCTTTCATAGTCCAGTCAACTTTCCATCTGACCATATAGAATTTTTTTTATTATGAAAAGAATGATTTTTTTAAAATATTTGACATTATGTTTTTTTGAAAGATTAGGTAGTATAATTGATTCAAATAAAATTTAATGGGTATTATTGAAACATAAATGAACATTAAAGGGTAAAATGTACACTTTAACCTAAATTATAAAAGTAATAAATTGAATTAATTAAATAGTATGAATTTATGTTACTACATAAAAATTCATGTCTTAAAGAAGACAAATGGGCTATAGCCTACATGGAAGAAGAAAATGGGTTAAAAAATTGCAAGACAAATGGAATAGTGGGAAGATCACAAGGCCATTTTGGAAACAAATGTTAATAATTCAAATTTCTTTACATTTTTTTGGTCACTTTTGAAAAGAAAATATCACATCCCCAAATCTAGGAACATGATTGGCTTGGATCACCTTGGTGATGACCCAAGAATCCCTAGTTTCTTTTTTCTTTTCATAAAACATTTATTTGCAATTTTTCTTGAAAATCAAGCTTCATTTCTTTAAAATACCATAACAATGCAAAAATATGAATATACTCATTTAAAAAATTGAATCTATATTTGATTTCAAATTCTTTCAACCCAAAGTTCTTTAAAACAAAACATAAGACATTTATGGATATATTTGGCTGGGTACCACTAGGATGATTAAAGTTCAATTAAGGAATATACCCCAAGTCTATCAAACAAGCATCTAGAAGTTTGCACTATTTGAGACTCCTCAAAACTCTAATATTTGCATAGTAAAAAATATGATAAGGACAACTATTCAATGAGTAGAAAATCTAAATCCTAACTTAGGGTGAAAAACATTTTGGCTATATACATAGCATATAAGGTACACACACACATTCACTCAAACACATACTAGAAATCCACAAGCATCATTGGAATTATTTGTACAAATATGACATTACTATATATTATCATTCCAAGCACAATTATATATAAATTTCTAGTTTCTTACTATTCTTTATGTATAATAGCCTACTAATCTTTATGTTATGATTCTATTTCTTATTATGGTCTTGCACTATTGATGTACTATCAACTTACTAAACATCATGTAGTTGTTCATTTATCTTTTTCTAACATTTGCATTAGCCCTCTAAGTTCTTGCCTTTATACATTAAGCTCATGTCATATTTAGGGATGGTAATTTTATCCGCATACCTATTTACCTATGGATATATGCCCGTGATAGGTGGGTATGGGTATGAAAAAAAGTATTCGCAAGTGGGTATGGGTATGAGAAAATATCCATGCCCGTTTATCCGTTTAAATAAAAATTATTTTTATATAAATGAAATGACGTCATTTTGAGTAGTATATGTAATACCTCAAAAAAATAAAATAAAAATGTTGGCTGAGGGACTAAAGTGAAATTTTAATATTTTTTGTTAGGGCCATAATATAATTTCATATTTTTAATAAAGACCTATTTGAAGTCGATGAAAAGTTTATAGAGTCAAACTATAATTTAGATAAAAAAAATTGGTTTTGGCTGGTATAACCATATCCGTGGGTACAAACCCATACCCGAACTCGCTACATATTCGTGGGTATGGGTAGGGTATAGGTATGAAATTTTTTGGTGGGTATAGGTATGGATATTGACATACTCGCTCGAACCCAACCTGTTGCCATCCCTAGTTGTATTCTCATTGTCTGTTTACATAGACTATTATTTATGTTCTGTCCTAATCATCAATTACACCAATCATAATCTTTCACATACATCAATAATTCACATTCATGATACCAAATAGAGGTAGTGCATATCAAGTATATCAACTACTAGAAATATCAACTACTTCTAGTGGCTCCAATATAACCTTGAAGTCTAAATAATGACATAATTTAATTGTGTAGATCACATCGCTTACTTGCCATGCATGGTAAAACAATCATAGACAAGTACCATACAATAGCATAATAAACAAAGAAAAATATGATGAGGTTGTATGGCTTATGTCCATGCTATACTCTATATTGTATGCCATTGTACTATGTTTATATGCCCACCCTAACATATTGTACTTTATTCAAAACCATCACCAATCAAAGATCATTTCATAGCCTCATCCTAGTGTACATAGGTTTTTTTTAAAACTAAATTGACCTAATCATAATCACAAGTAAAAGACTCTATTTACTAAGCTAACCCAAAACCTTGACTTTCTTGAAAAATGTAAAATTTCTATTTTACCCCTCTTAGGGTTTTTCTTTGCATAAGCCCTTTCATCTTTCTAGTATAGGTTTGTTTACCATAACTCATGCTTAATTCAATGTTACCTATGTGTCAAGCTTTTCATCTTAAGTTATCACAGATAGTAGTTCTAATATTCTCTAAGTTAGTTACTATTCTTTTTAATTCCTTTAGGCCTCTTTTTAATTCCTCTGAGCCTACGTCATACTTTCTATCAATTCAAAAAAAAAATAGCTAATTCAAAATATACATAAATACAATTTTTACAAAAAAGGAAGCTAACTAAAGCGAAAACTCCCACTCACTTAGGTAAGAGAGTATGCTTCCTAATTCCCTTTAAATAAGCATTTGTAAAACTTTTAAACATGGTGTAATGTAAATGTGAACCATCAAAAAGTGAAAACTCTCTTTTTCTCCCCATTTCTATTCTCACATCATAAAAAATAAGATACCACTACTACAATAGGCACAATTTCCAGTGAAAAATCTATCAAAAAGTGGCATTAAAATTCAAAAAGTCATTAATTTCCAACCAAAAGTAAATCCATTAGAAATTATTTTCTGACAGAAAAATTTGTCACAAAATTGACACAAAATTTAACAAATTTTTGCTTGATGTTTCTGAAGCTATTGAATAGACTCATCTAATTTGCAGTGCGTGTCTACAAAATTTGTGAACTGTCTAAATGGCAATTTGGGACATAAAGCTTATAGTCCACGGATCCAACAAACCTATCCATGAACTTTTTCTTTTTTAAAAAATCATTTAAAACCCTTTCTAAAACACTTTCAAACCTAAAATAATAATTATAGATTTTAAAATCATATATTTATAACATTATTAATGCTAAAAAGCCTATAAATATTAAAAAATAAAAAATATTCCAAGAAGATCCCAGAAAATAGATAAGTGTATGTCAATTGTTTGGTGTATAATCTTGAGTACAATAACACATTTTACATATTTTATTAACTTTCAAAAGAAAATAAAGAATATAGGCATAGAAGCTCTATAAACATGTGCTCTAATAGATCCGATAGTTATTAGTAGATAATCATCATTAACAACAAAAAGAAAAAAGAAATGATTCAAATGAAGAAAAACCTAAAGTAAAGCTAAGGGTCTTTTCTTTGGCCATCTATGAGTGAATTGAGTGATTGACTTATTTATTTTATTGTCATTGAGTGATTGGCTGATAAATTGGGTTTGGCTTGTAAGTTAATGAAATTAAAGAATGTGAGAATGTAAAAAAAAAAAAAAATGGACCAATCCACAAACTATTAGGTTCGATTTAAGCAAACCATGAACCCAACAGATCGAATGGTTTCATGTGTACATTTAAACAAACCCTAATTTTATGGGTCCTAATTCACATTCTTTTATGGACTTGCAGACCTATCTGTGGACTCTCAAATCCATTTCAACAGCTCTAGTTGTTTTCTATGGATTTCCAACTAAACTTAATGTATAATGAATTTTCCATCTGAAAAATCTATCAAAAATTAGAAAACCATAGCTCCTCTCAATCTTCCCTACTTGATTCTTGCACCATGAAGGTAATATTTACAATTTAAAATTGATTAAATTGTTCCTATTGTCTTGTTTAATAATTGTACCAATTGTTTTTGTTGAATTGTCATATTTTTTTATGATGTAATTGGTCTTTCTTATCCTGATATATGTAGTTTTAGGTTAAAGCTTGTGTAGGAATTTATTTGGAATTTTTCTTGCTTGGACACAGGGGTTAGTATCTACTTTTAATTATTAGTACCTATTTTTAATTATTAGTCTCATGAAAATATACAGATCTCCTAACTAGTTTTAAAACCTACATAGGCCTCCCTTAAATGTTGAATTTTGCAATACTTTCCCCCAATTAACTGTTTTCCATCTTCCAACCAAAATATCTTCCATTTGTGGCTAGTCAGATAACATTTTTGACCAAAAAAATGCTAACTTTGCCCTTAATTTTGTTATATAAATATATGTCTTCATTTTTAGAAACTGGTTTTGTATTTTGCATTGAAAATTTTTCTTAATCATTTTCATACCATGTCCTCAAGTGTTAATAGAGGCTTTAAAAGCAAAATTCTTCATACCTAGTTACCAACAATAATTTTGTCATCATCCAATTTTCTACGGCAAGAAAAATCGAATGAAAAATGAATTATAACAAAAAAGTTTATATCATGCAAGAAAAAATTCAAATCATATTTAAAATAAACCTTCAAAAATTGTGTCCATATATGAGAAATTAACAAAAAAGGACTTATATCTAAAAAAAGTTCAAAAATTCTTATTCATACCTAACAAATAAATTAAAAAAAAAAATATTACACATTTAACAAATAAGTGTCACACCTCAATCCATGGAACATGATTGACGTAAAAGGTCATCGTTAGGAAACCCTTTACAAGCCTGACCATATAAAATAACATACTAAAAAACATAATTACACAAGTACATACTAAATATGCACACGTCCATTTCTACCAACTTTGGCAAAATTCCCTTTATTTTTTAGATATCCGAGCACAAGGCCTATACAACAACAAAGGCTACACGCCCACCATAACATGTATAGTGATATAAAATAACAATAGCTTAGAACAACACAATTTATCACCTGCTGGGCACTCCACAATCAACCTACATGCATGCATACAATCCTACCAACTGCCAAAATTTTACATCACTGTTATACCTTAAATCTCCATAGGGTATGATCCATTTCGTCAGTGAGTATATCCTGAGTCAGAACGACATGGAGGAATAACAAGAGTATCCTCTAGCTCAAAAAAATATGAAGAGAAAAGGTGTGAGTTTCATAGAAATTTAGTGAATAAATAATCCCATGAAAATTACATTTTTCTTTTACTCCACATATATAAATTAAGTACCACGTATAATGCCACGAAAATAATTCCTACAGCATAAGCAAGAAAAGTTCAACATGATTTATTTCTTAAAAATTTTCTAGTTTTCAAATAACAAAATAATCATAATAACTATTAGGATCTGAGGAGTAATTTCCTACAGGCAACTGGCCTAATCATATCATATCGATGTAACGTATGTCTCCGTCTCACCTTATTGCCCCACACATATCTCACCAACCTTATTCCTCCAACATATATACTAATCATAAGTACACTTGAGGGTTTCTTGGGAATTACCAATGGATCTAACAATTCCAATTAATTAAGCATTTAGAAAATAAACATCATGCTATCCAACCAGTTTACAAATACAAACACATTGTTCATGTCAAAATTATCAAATACCGGGGTACATCATTAAGCATTTTTGGGTAACATAGACTTCACGTTTAATGAATAAATATTAACATAAAATCATTTATTCTAAAACACATAATTTAATCATAGTTATTCATTTCCATATATATGTATATATATATATATATATACAACATACAATAAAGTTTTCAAAGAAGCTAATATCAAAGAGTAGTCAAATTATTCAGTAAAGGCCAAAATACTTCATATGACAAAATTATTTCAAAATGTGAGTTGCTAAAAAAAGTAGGATCATCTACTCACCTTAAGGGCTTCTCAATTGGTTAAATTTTTCCAATGAAAGATCATAAAGTGTCAAGGTATCCAATGTGATGATTTAGTTCATTCAGCCTATTCAAGTATAGTCAATATCAAAATTAATTCTTAGACTTAAATTTGAGGTCCTTTACTTAAACACATCTATCCTAAAATGGTATTTTACTACATTATCTGAAACTAAAAATTTTCATATCAACTACAGAACTACCTACTTGGAAAATTAGCTGGAGCTCCAAAAAATTGGATGTTGATGGGCTTAGTACTTCAATAGGAATATTTTTGAAGTAAAACAACAATAAAAATTTCAACTTCCATCAACATTTACATATAAGGGTTTCAAATAGATATCTTGAAAACTAGTTATAGAGTTACTATAAAATAAATCCGATGACTTAGCAATACTCATTGGAGTCCAAAGTATCGATGGCCAGCTCGGCGTTGATAGAATCTTTGAAGGCAAACGAATTGAGATACCGGCCAAAAAAGCTCAAAATAGGGAGGAACTTGTTGGTTGTTGTAGTGGAGTGGCTGAAGAGGAAAAAAAGAAGGGGACAATAGTGATCAGATCTCACTGGATGAAGGAGGCGTGACAATCGACGATTGGACAAGGAAGGCATGACGGAAGTTATCGGAAGAAGCTTCGAGAAAAAGAAGAAAGGAGGACGTACGTGTAAGAGAAAGAAGTTGCTGTTGGGGGGCTAGTCCGATCAGCATATAATATAAAGAAAAATAAGGCAAATTGAAATTTTGCCCCATTGAACTCTGAGGTCTTCAATGAGGTCCTCCTACAAAAAAAAAAAAGAAGAAAATCACATTATGGTCTCAACAAAATTGTGAAGTCTTCACTTTAGTCTATAAGAAAATATTTTTTATTTTCATTTTCTTATTTTTATTTATTGAGACATTACAGTAAGTAAAAAAATATATGAGCAAATATGAAAAATTTGTGTGTTAAACAAAAAAAATCAGATATAAAAAATTGAGAAAAAAATAATAAATTGGAGAATTATAATCTCATTTTCAATAGCAACCATTGATTTCCTTAAGTAAAAAAGGTTTTCTTTTTCAAATTTTGGTGCTTGTGCTAAAAGAGAGAAATAAAGAGGAAAAAAAAGAAATTACACATTTTTTATGTTAGTTTCAAAGTAAAATTTATAAAAGGTTGCTCTTAGTTTAGGGTAATGTAGTAGCCAAACATTATTTGACTTATAAATCCAATGATAATATTGAAAGCATGGAGCTAATCTTGTTAGATGAAAATATGTGTTAAATTAATTACATCCATATACCATATAGATAAATATTTTGTAATGAAATTAATTCTATTTTAATAATTCAATCTAAAATTTTATGAATATACTAACTCATGTGTTGCCTTAATTAATTTGCATTTTTTAAAATCTTTTGTCAGTTATCTATGTCTTAGATGTTATGAGCACATTCATGATAAATTTCATCTCAATAAGAATGTTTTGTAGTTTTGTGATAACTTACAATGTAGCATCTATTCATTCTATATGCAATGAAATAATCTAATATTTGGTGTTTAACAAAAGCCGAATAAAGAAGCACAAAATAAATTTTTGTTAAAGGTAACTACTACATAATTCAAAACTTCAAGGTTGTTAAGAATGAAGGAAGTTACATGGTAACTCATTGTCCTTTCAAGATCTATTATAATTTTGAGCATATATGTTTGAAGATGTGATGCTTCAATTTCAATGACTAGCTTCAAGTTTATCCCATTTGAGGATATTTTATCCAAAAAAAAAATGAATGCAACATATTCATTTGATATAGATAAAAATATACTTTAAAGACATATATGATAATTCTATCCAAAAAAAAAAAGAAGAAAAAACTTATGAAAATTGTGGTCTTATTTATGCAAATATTTTTTTCCTAAATTGTAGATATTATTACAAAACTTTACACATGAAAAAAAAAATGATGATGAAGCTAGATTGCCTTGTGAGTTCAATGTAGCCATTTTATATGATTTAATTCTAAATTGCATATTATGTAACCTTATTTCATTGATGAACTGAATTTTTGTACAAAATATCTACAATAAAAAAAAAAGTTAAATTGTAGTGTATAAATGAGATTGAACAAAATTACTCAACTATATGATAACTTCTTATCTAGAAATCTATTGATGAAGTTTCCTCCAGTACCTATAATAGTCCTCTTGATTTAGGGAAAGTTGATATTAATAAGGTATTCAACAAGAAAATTTAATCACAATTGTAATCAAATTCTTTATTTTTTATTATATTCAATAATTTATTCTAATAATGCTCTTGATTATAAATTATCAATTATTTTTGTCTATAGGTCATATCATCTATAGAAGACAAGGAAAGATATACAACTTTTTCAATCACTGTCATACCTTTTAAGAAAAATCCTTTGGTCATATAAATCAATAGTCCAACAACATTTGTGTGATTACTCCTCAAATGTCAATCATCAAGGTGGCCAAGCACAAAAGTCAAAGAAAATAAATTGACTATTTGGTTGATTGTTAGGTAATGACATCTACGAAGGAGAATAAATTTTTATAGTTTGATAATTTACATGTATTGTGAGAATTTGGGACAAAAAGTGATATTATTTTTTGTTGTTTATGCACTGCTAACTATTTTCATATATATTTTTTTAATGTATGTTAGACTATGATATTTCATTTAATTATAAATTATGAACTTTTTTCTATTTATGCTCTTAGCCTGATATTTATAAAGTTTTAAACTTATTAGGTATACAAAATCCTTATTAGGATGACCTATAACAAATAATTAAGTAATTTTCTAGCATTGTTATTAGTATTTTATTTTGATCATTATAGTTTTGTAAAATGTTTTTTTCCTGTCTTTACATATCTTATGATTATAAATTAGATTTGTGCATGTGCAATGCATGACTTACAAAATTAAAGTATATTAAATTAAGGTAAAAGTCTTTAACTCAAGTGGCATTCGATGTCCTTTAAACACTTCGTCTTCCTTTGCATCTATCTACTTGTTTATTGGCTACTCTTGCTTAGAAAACATTCATACTTGTTAAAGTACTTCCATTGCTTAAGACAAATATCATGGAAGTGAAAATGCGATGCTGGATACAAGACCCAAACGTCATTTGGGACAAATATTTATGTATTGAGACCATGGAAAAGATATATTATAAAATAATTAACTATTGTTATACATATAAAAGTGGCCTCGCGAGGATGAATCCCCGAGCGCGACTGAGACCAAGTTCCCCACTCCAACGAGAAATCCACGACAAGCTTCACCTCGCCCATCAGAAAGCAGCAATAATGAAGCACTCCTAACACCAGCCCTGCCTTGCTTGTCGCAACACAACGACGCTGCAAGGGGATTCTGGTATACCTCGCGAAGCAGCCTCTCTAGCGAGGGATGGTCCAACGAAGAAATCATAAGACCGGATTGTCAAGTTATCAATCACTCTGCTCAAGCTCGCTACAACGACACCTAGCTCGCTACAGTAGAACTTGTGGTGCTTCCAAGCCATAGATCCCCAGCTCAGGATATCAAGTAGCAGACATAAGTCTACCGCTAGCCTAGGGATACCATTCAGCAGCCTACTCTCTGCAGTAGCCGGGTTACAGCCCATTTTACTGTCTTGTCTTATTTATAGTTTGATGTAACACCACTATAGCTAGTAATTAATGCATGTAACCTCCTCCTTCTTCTATAAATAGGATTACATTATTAGAGAGAGGAGAGGACAATCTTGTAAGCAGAAACTTTGTAACTTACTTTACATTAATAAAATCTCCGTCATGGGCGTAGGGTCTGGTGTTGCCCAGATTTGGCTGAACCACGTTAAATGTGTTGTTCCCCTCTCCTTCTTCTTCCTCTCGGTCCTCTCTCTTCCGCACTACAAAGGCAGTATTGGATCCCAGAACTCCTCCCCATTGATTGAAGTTCGAGTCCCACATACCAACCGAATTTCAACGTCAACAACTATTAATATACATAAAACATTTTATTAAAAAATCATAAAATGCAACACGAATTGTGTACAATTGTTACGCTACAAAATAATATAATACGTTTTTATCAACAAAATAATATATTCTTAGTTACAAAAAATGTAATACATCATACAAATAAAGTTATAAAGTAAGCTAAAATTTAGTCCATAGAATTATGTATAAAATAATATGAATCTTATGTATCTTTATTGGGATAAGTACAACATACTGATATAATTTTAAGTGATATGACTAATTTAGTAAAAAAATTAATGATTTATTGTGAGAGTGAGAAAACTAAATTTTAACCATTTAATCTACCATTAATGATTTAAATTAAAACATCCATGTGATTTTTAATTGGTCATGTGATGTCTTAAATGATATTTAATTTAGATCCTTTAAAAAAGATATAATTGTCATTCTTTTTTTTCACAATAAATCATTTCCCTTACTTAAATCTGAAATATAAATTGAGAACATTATGTATATAGATAATACATTTCATTAAATTATATTGATCAAAGTTATGTTTTTATCAAAATTTCTTAATATGATTAATTTTAGTTAGTTATGGGCTAAATTTGACTGGGGGCATTGATTCTAATTAAGTAAAATTATATAGAGAAAACTATACATAAAGGTGGTGTTTGGTATATGGAATTATAAATTCCCAAAAATCTTAACATTTTTGAGAAATGTCATTCTCAGGAATGTAATTTTCGGGAATGTTACATTATCATATTTAATTTAATTAAAAAAATTCTCAATGATGTTATAATATTATATTTTACTCAACCTTTATATTTTTAAAAATATTTCTAAATTACCAAAAGTGCCTTTATTGAAAATTGAATAGTCAATACTGAAAAATTAATCAATTAAGGTGGTACGTGCTGGTTAACGATAGAAGATGGTGATGGGCAATATGTGGTGGTTAACGGTGATAGGCAGTGGTCAACGGTAGAAAGTAATAGTAGGTAATGATCAACGATAATTGGTGATGGTCAACAACAAATGTGGTGGCGATAGGTCGTAGTTAGTGGTGATTAATGGGGTGGATAGTGGTTAACGACAATAGGTGATAGTGGATTCAAATAGTAAAACATTAACAGAAAAGTAGATAAAATAGTCTTTTTATATGATTAAAACATTCATATGTTATGGGAATGCAAGATACCCACCTCCTCTTATGAGAATATTTTGTGGGAATATTAGGTTAAAAATATTCTTAGGAATGTGAACATTCTTGGTATAAGAAGACTTGTTAATATTAATAAATAGTACATGGAGTAAATTAATTCATATTTATTTTGAGGTTAAAGTATATTAATGCAATTAAGATATTCAAAATAAAACACAAAACTGCCTAATATGTAACTTAATTCATATTTACTTACTTATTTTTATTTATTTATATTAAATTAATGAGCATAAGTCAAATATATATTTAGATTTTTTTTTGTTCCATTTAGCTTAGCAAAAAAAAAGGCATTAAAAACAATAAAAATAATATAATATTAGAAAAAATAAACTTTGAAAATGAGAGTTTCTAATTAATTAGGATATAAATTGTCAATTAATAAAATAAAAATGATAAATTAGAAAAAAATAATTAAAAACTCTATTCTAACAAATTATTTGCTACTTGGAGTAGCTTCTTAAAAAAGAGTTTTTATTTTGAAAAAACTAACGTACCAAACACATCTAAAATATATATATATATATATATAAACTATTTGACTAAATTAAGAAGCTAAAAACTTATTTTTTTATTGTGCCAAATACACAAAGTGTCAAACCTAGGTCCGTCCTTGTGAAAATTCTATTCTTATATACTTATATAATAAATGATAATTTTTCTTGAATTCTAATACTAAATAGACTTACTTGTTTTTGGATGAAATATTTAAGATTATTAAATCTGCCATAAAAAGTGAATACTCTCTTCTTTTTAAGGGTTTTAATAAGAAACTAAAACATTAAAAGAAAAATAAAAGTTGTATCATAATTTTAACATTCCATTTATTTAATAATGGTAACAAATTATCAAATATGGAGGAAACAAGAATATTAACTTACTCATCCTGTGTTCATACATCCATGCTAGTATGCCTTCCATCTATCTGAGTTCTTATGCCCACATCTTGAATAAACAATGTATTAAAGGTTAGTTTCATGAGAACAATCATTTGCAAATAAATGGCAAGTTATTATTATTATTATTTAGTTTCAATCTATCTGAGTTATTATTATTATTATTAAAATAAATGAATAGAGATTCTCAAAATTTGGTAAAAAATCAATATATGCTATAAAATGGGTTTTTGCATTTTCATCAAAATTAAAACACCAAAGCATTTTCATTGTGGTAAAGCAAGAAACACTTCTCTTGTTATTTTGAGTTTTTTTTTAATAAACTTAAAATTAAAATACATTGTTCACGTAGAGCTCACACACATACATAATTTAAGTTAGAATCTATTAATAAATTTAAATTAAAAATTAGGTACAAATAATTTTATAAATTATATTTTTTCAATAGATAATTTTTATAAAAATAAGGATATATAATACTTATCAAAATAGTTTATAACTTAAAAATTAGAGAATATATTATTATAATTATTTAAATTGTAAATTATTAAACTAATTGAAATATTAAATATTTTTAATTTTTATTTTTAATATTAAATATATAAATATAATACTAATATATTCTAAGATGAAAATTGATTCAATAATATTAAATTGGATACCAAAATTACATTACTTTGGATAGATAATTTGATAATTTAATAGTAATAAAATTAAAAAAATAAATAAGAAATCAATTATAAACAATTCTAATAAATAATTCATTGTTAAAATAAATAATTTCAATAGAGGGATAAGAATAGGTATTTATCATCAAAATTATTTGTAATTTAAAAATCAAATAATATTATTAAAATTATTATTTAGATTTTAAAATTATATAAATTATTTAGATAATAAAATAATTTTAATATTATATAAAAATATAAAATTATAAAGATAATATCGAGAGAAAATTTTAATGACATTTGACCGTTCTTTATTTCACTTCAGGTGGCATATTGCACCAATTTTATCGTTCTACGTGTGTATCATTGATGTATTATTATCGGTACTTTTTTTTTAACTCATGAAATTAATAACATAAAAATTTATAGAACTCATATATATAAAATATTTGAAATCGAAAATCATATTAGTCAATCCAAATAATCAATTACAAATATTTTTTTCTAATAGATTCAAAGTAAGTTGCAAATAATTCTCTTTCTAATGGATAATTATTTTTAATTTTTTTAATAGATTAAAAATTAGTTGCAATTAATATTTTAAAAACTTGATCAAAAAATAAATCAGAAAAAACATTAGTTTGATGGGTATAATTGATTAAATTAATGGTTAAACTAAACTAAGTTATAAATATATATTAATATAAATTTATTAAAAAAATTAAATAATTATTAACTTACATTGCAAATATGAATTTATATTTTATAAAAAAACTAAAAAAATAAAGCAAAATTGTGAGTTTATAACTAATTAAGTATTAAATTCCTTCTTTTGTAGTATTTTTGTTACATATAGATTTATTAAACTAACATAACCCATAAAAAAAAGAAGTCAAAAGAAAAAAAGATTATTAATTGGTTTTTGAAAATCAAACTGATTTTCTGATTTTTCTCGATTTAGGTTCTGCGAGTTGCAAGAAAAAGAGAGAGAGAGAGAGAGAGAAAAGATGAATTGAGTGATTTTGCAGGATTGGGTCTTAAGAAGAGAGAAAAAATGAAATTATTAATAGTTCAACTTATTTATATCATGAGTTGGTTATATATGAATACACATAGATATGTATAATTTTTAAATAAACTATTTAGAAAAATTTTATATTAAAATAAAATAATTTTTATCTCTAATATATTGCTGAATTGTTTATAAGTGTTTTAAATATTACTTTTAAATAGAAATATTAAAAATTCGATTAATAAAAATATTTATGCTTTTAGATAATAGAAGTTGTTTTGGAGGCCTGTAGAAGACTTGAATAGTACTAGGCATGTTATATAGGTCAAAATTTGTAAGCAGATCCATTTGTCCCATGGATT
>JANHAO010006592.1:0-21139 GCA_026873985.1 Saraca asoca
GAATGCAATATAAGATGAATGTTCAACCTTCATATCCAATCCATAGAATGTATAGTCCTGGATGCGATAGGACTCAATCAAATTGCCCTAGGGCACCCACCCAAACTAACATATACTGCTACAGGATAATGCCCTTTGGACTTAAGAATGCCAGAGCAACTTATCAGCAGCTGGTTAATGCACTATTCAAAGATCAGATTGGGATAACCATGGAAGTCTATATGGATGACATGCTCGTCAAGTCTGGGCAGGTCTCTAACCACATAAAAGATCTGGATGAAATGTTCCAAATTTTAAGAAAATATCGGATGAAGCTGAACCCATTGAAGTGTGCTTTTGGAGTAGCTTTCAAAAAATTCTTAGGGTTCATGGTAAACAATAGAGGCATAGAGGCCAACCCTGAGAAGATAAAGGTGCTCATAGATATAAGGTCACCTAGCAGAACAAAGGATGTCCAAAGCTTGACCAGACGGATCACAGCCCTGAGTAGATTTGTGTCCAAAGCGACGGATCGATGCTTGCTGTTTTTCAAAGCCTTGAAAAAGGTGAAGCATTTCAAATGGATAGAGGAATGCGAAGCTACTTTTTCATCCTTAAAACAATACATGGGCCAAGCCCCTCTTCTTTCTAAACCACAAGAGGGTGGCGTTCTTATCCTTTATTTAGGAGTATCATGGCATGCCATCAACGCAGCCCTTGTCCACGAGGAGAACGAGATATAGCTCCCAGTTTATTATATAAGCAAAAGGCTAGTAAACGCCAAAGAGAAATATACGCCAATTGAGAAACTCATCTACTGCCCCGTGGTTGCATCAAGGAAGTTACGACCATACTTCCAGGCCCATTCCATCGAGGTCTCAACTCGATATCCGTTAAGACAAACCCTTCAGAAGGTGGGTGCCTCGGGTCGACTACTAAAATGGGCAGTCGAACTCACTCAATTCAACATTAATTACAGACCACGATCAGTGATCAAAGGGCAAGCCTTAGCCGACTTCATAGCAGAATTTACTGGGTCAGCGGAAGAGGAAGCTGAAACCTCAGAAGAACCATGGTGGGAGCTTTACACTGATGAGTTATCATGTGACCATAAAGTGGGAGTAGGAGTCCTACTGATCATCCCTAAAGGGCATAAAGTCCATTCTGCCTTAAGGCTTGAAGTTCGGGCCTCTAATAATGAAGTCGAGTATGAAGCACTTCTAGCTGGACTTTGCCTTACAAAGGAGGTATAGGCTGAGAACTTAAAGGTTTTTAGCGACTCCCAGCTAGTTGTCTGCCACGTAAAAGGGGAATATCAGGCCAAGGGGGCGAAAATGGCTATGTACCTACGGAAGGCATAAGAATTGCTTCGCACGTTCCAAAGGCATGAAATCAGCCAGGTCTCTCAGGCTCAAAACACATACGCAGATGCTTTAGCCCACCTGGCCACGGCCAAGGATGCAGAGTTCATAGGCACGATCCTTGTAGAAGTCCTGTCGTCCCCTAGCATAGAGCCAAAAAATGATGTAATGACAATCGCTCCAATGCATGATTCATGGATGGCCCCCATCATGAAGTATCTCTAGAACAGTGAACTCTCTGAAGATAAGTTAGAGGCATGCCGTATCTGATTTCAAGCTATAAAGTATTGCATCATAGACGATGCACTCTACAGAAGTGGTCTCTAAGCCCCGCTCCTTCACTGCATCAATGGTCTTGAGCGTGACATCATTTTGAAAGAAATACATGCTGGGCACTGCGGCAATCACGCTAGGGGACTGTTGTTAGCACAAAAAGTCCTTCGATAAGGCTTCTTCTGGCCAATTGTAAAACGGGATGCCATTAGCCTCGTCAGGAGATGTAACAAATGCCAAAGGTTCGCCAACATCCCTGGAGCTCTTCTAGCCTACCTCCAGCAAATGGTCAGCCCTTGGCCCTTCTTAATTTGGGGGATCGACTTAATAGGGCCCCTCCCTACAGGTCATGGGAACTGTAAGTATGCTGTAATCACTGTGGATTACTTTACCAAGTGGGCAGAAGCAAAGGAATTGGCCCAGATTTTATCCTCTTAGATATAGAAGTTTGTCTGAAATAACATCATCTATCAGTTTGATGTTCCCCAACAGATAGTGTCAGATAATGGGACGCAATTTACCAGCGAGCAATTCATCCAGTTCTGCGACGACCTTGGGATCTTAAAAAGTTTCTCGCCAGTAGACCACCCTCAAACCAATGGGTAAGTAGAGGCAGTTAATAAGATTATAAAGCAGATCCTGAAAAAAAGGTTGGAGACAAAGAAAGGGGCATGGATAGACGAACTACCAATAGTATTATGGGCTTATCGCACCACAGCTTGCAATTCTATGGGAGAAACTCCTTTCTTGATGGTCTACAGGACAGAAGCTATGCTACCAGTCAAGTTCGAGTTAACCTCACATTGAAGAGCCACCTTCAACGCAAAGGAGAATGATCAGCTACTCTCAGCCAGCGTTGACCTCATCGAAGAAAAAAGAGATAAGGCGTGTCTAAGAATAGCGACCTACTAGCAGAGGATAGCTTGGTATTACAATAGGAAGGTGCGGATTCGAAGTTTCAAGGTGGGTGACCTCGTTCTATGACTTGTCTAACCAGGAGGCCATGATCCTAGGGATAGAATGCTAGGACCAAATTGGGAAGGTCCGTTTATTGTAAAAGGAAGGCTGCAAGCTGGGGGATATCACCTCACCAACGTCAAACGAACGGAACTTCCTCGAGCCTGGAATGCTAAACATCTCCAGCCCTATTATTAGTAAAGCAAATTCGATATGGAAAACTTGTAACCGTACTTCTAATTAAGTAAATTCCCCTTTACCTTGACAAGTTAGCAATGCATGTGTTTACTTGAATTCGTGAAAACGATGACCTTTCGATTAAAGCAAATTGTACTCATCACATTGCAAAACAAAGAGAGGCTCAATTCCCACCTTGCCCAATATAAATTATCGGAAGCATATAAGCCATAAAACCAGGAGAGAGAAGGAAAAAGGCAAAACCCCTTAAAGCTTAAAGTGCAATGTTTTAGTTATAGACCACAGACACAGGAAATAAAACAAAACAACAAAATCTTAGGGGGAAGGGGGGCCTCGGAAATAGGAAGATCCTGAGCGTCAAAAGCGGTCACTACAGGCACATTCCCTGATGATTCTTCGCTAAACTCATTCCCAGCCGCTTCTTCCACTTGCGAAGTAACTTCGGCTGGTGCGATGTTCTCCTCAGGAGGACCATCTATACCATCAGCAACCCCGGCACCAGATGGAGAAGTCGTCCCTGCACTTTCGATAAAGCCTTGAATAATATCCGAAATGCCTCCACCGAAGAAAGAAAAATCCATGTTCGGATGATGCAGCCACAAGGTATACATGAAGCTCTCAGTAATATAGGCAATAGCAGCTGTCCGAGCTTCCTCGACCATAGCATAGGTCTCTTCCTTTATCTTGACGACTTCCTCTTCGGCACACATGACTCTCTCTTCAGCCCACTGTGCCCTCTCAATAGCACGACTTGCCTCCTCGTGAGCATTTTCAGACCACCTTTAGAAACCCCTGAACTCTTGGGTAAGAAGGAGTATGTCCCCTTCACTTTTCTATAGCTCCTCATCGATCCTTTGCAGCCTTGAAGCAAAGTCAGCCACCTCACGTGCAAAGGCCTCCTCCCTCTCCTAGTCGCAGCGTTAGCATTCTCTAGCTGACACTCGGTGTCCTTCAGTTTCCTTTTCAATCCTGCTACCCCGTCGGTGGCGACAATGAGGTCAGCTTTGAGTCTCTCTCTCTCTACCTCCCAGCCTAAGCATCCTTTCCTCTGCTTGATGGCTTGAAGCACCCCCTAAAAAAAGAGAGAGAAAAAAAGAGAGGGGGAAAGGAGCAGAATAGAAGAAAAAGAAAGGGTCAGAGCATAAGACACAATAAGGCAAGAAAACAAGGAAGGGAAGTGTCACCAACCACTAGGCAATGACTAGCCAGTATCTCCATCAAGATGCTATCTCGTGTCCCATCATCCTCCAAAGATGCAACATCCTCTCCCAGGATCCACCCCATATTTTCATAAATGAAGTTGTAGAAGGCCAGAGTCTTAGCCCCTAACCCTTCGAAGGGACGGAATGATCTTCCTGTTAGACGAGGCGACGAGCTTTGAGTGGGCTCTTTCCCTTTGCTGAGTCTTCGCCTCTTCGGAAAGGGTTAATTAGAAGCATCACTTCCTGGGCTCCGCGACCCCTCGATCTCCCTTTCAACTTCGGTGAAGCCACAATGCAAGGTCTGAACTGGAAGAGGTAAGGTCTCCTCCGCTGCGAACAGACAGAAAGGAAGATCAACTTGAGTCGAAGCCGAGGCAGAGAGTGGAATAGCTAGGGCAGGCCTCTGAGGAGCCAAGGAAGAGGAAGGGCGATCAACATGGGCACTAGCAATCCGTTTACGCCTGAGAGGGGGTCGATGAGGTTAACCCGACCCATGTCAACCTCTTCGTCAAAATCTGTTAGGGGAATCTCCTTTATACCATGAACTCCAATATCACGCGAGCTGTTGATAAGCACAGTCCTTGGGGCGGGAGAAAATCTGTAGGCCTGTAGGAGGTCCTCGTTAAACCTTGAACTGCTTAAGGAAGTGTCAAGGACGGATAGCTGCTCCAAAATCTCAATCTCCTCAGTGCTTAACTCTAACGTCTCCCTTCATACGCCTTCTCTAGCAAACATAAAGAAATGTCAAACAAAGTAAAGAAGCTAGAGGACCAACAAATAAAAGAGTCAGCTCTCCCTCTAACTCACTCACCCAGATCAATCGCAAAAGAAAAGTTCCGAAGATGGAGAAACAATGGGCAGGATACAAAGAACCAGCGAGTTTTGTAAGGGCCGCATTCGATTTTCCTCGAGCCTCCCCACAAGGCAATGCCTTCTTGAACCTCAAGGAATGAGGTGACAAATAATAAAAGCCCTCCTGCCGACTGAAACCCTTGGTCTGGTAAAGGAAACACAAAGCCCACGGGCTGGGGGGAGGATGGCCGTTTTGTAAATGGATGAGAATGAAAGAAATTAAAGAAGAATAAGCATTGGGTGTCAACTGTGCCAGGGCAAGCCCCAGTTTGTTCAAAAAATCGATAATGAATGATGGGACGGAGAACTGGAAACCTGCATTTAGGTGGTGGACATTGATGGCCACAAACCTCAACGAAGGATGTACGGCATGGTCCGTGGGTGATGGCACTAGCATGCGGCAGCCCACGGGAAAAAATACGCCTCTACAATTCCCTCCATTTCTCTGGGTCTGATAGTGGAAAGAAAGTGTTTAAAGGGGAGATGGTTCCAGACTCTATTGGTTCCCCGCGGGCTTCAAACCTACTTGCAACCTCGCCATTTTGGGAAGTTACATCCCGCATATGAGGTACCTCCTCACTTTCTTCGATCTTAGTGTCCTCACTGGCTATTAGATGGTGGCGTCATTTGGAAGACTGAGACATCTATAAAAAAGAAAAAAAAAGAGAGAAGAAGAAAAGGAAGAATTAGGTTCCGGATGAGAAAACCTAAAAATCCAGGAACCACCGAACCTAAGAGGAACGTAACACTACCCCAATATCGCTAAAAAAAAGGGGGAGAAAAAGAGAAGCACAGGAAAGAACCCTAAAGGGAAAGGTCACAAAAGCCTTAGGACCCGACTCCGTCCCGCCGCCTAAATGCCTTAGCCACCATCAACAGAACAGACAATATCCCACTCGAATTACTGTTTCCTTCTGACATCGAGAGTGCTTGCAAGAGCTCTCAAAACGAAAATAAAATAACAACACAGAAATAGAAACTCACCTTAATGCTTGAAGGATGATTTGAAAGTTTGAATGATGGTAAGGAGGCTGCAACCTAAGGGCCTATTTAGCGGCACCAGCAAGACAGGGTAAGATTCTTGAAAAAGGGATGATGAATGGCCTCTGAATAGAGAAAGAGAGATGGAGGAAATATAAAATGATGGTCAAAGAGAGGGAGTCATCTTATTTTAAAATCAAATAAGCTAGACCATTAGATGAAAAAACCCTTCGACTGACCCATAATCCGGTGGACCAGCATATATTACGCATTTAATACAAAAGCCTACCAACTGAGCACAAATAATTATTACGCCAACCACTAAAATCAAAGAAACACTCAAATCCTTAGCAAAAAATGAGAAGGCAGGTCACATAGCTAACTTCTACATAACTCAAGATAAAGACGCTCCGTCCGCCATCCAGCAGCTCAGGCACACCTGGTGCATAAGCACTAAGCCTTCAGAGCTCGCTATCAAGCAGCTCGGGCACACCTGATGCATAATTCACTATCCAATAGCTTAGGCATACTTGGTGCATAAGCACTAAGCCTCTAGAGCTCCCATTCAAGCAGCTCAGGCACACTTGATGCATAAGCACTAAGCGTCCAAAGCTCGCTATCCAGTAGCTCGGGCACACCTGGTATATAAGTACTAAGCCTTCAGAGCTCTCATTCAAGTAGCTCGGGCATACCTGGTGCATAAGCACTAAGCCTCTAGAGCTCGCTATCCAACAGCTTTGGCACACCTGGTGCATAAGTACTAAGCCTCCAGAGCTTGCTATCCAATAGCTCGGGCACATCTGGTGTATAAGCATTAAGCCTCCAAAGCTCCCATTCAAGCAGCTCAGGCACACCTGATGTATAAGCACTAAGCCTCCAGAGCTCCCATTCAAATAGCTCGGGCACACCTGGTGCATAAGCACTAAGCCTCCAGAGCTCGCTATCCAATAGCTCGGGCACACCTGGTGCATAAGAACTAAGCCTCCAAAGCTCCCATTCAAGCAGCTTGGGCACACCTGGTGCATAAGCACTAAGCCTCTAGAGCTCGCTATCCAATAGCTCGGGCACACCTGGTGTATAAGCACTAAGCTCCAGAGCTCGCTATCCAATAGCTCGGGCACACCTGGTGCACAAGCACTAAGCTTCCAAAGCTCAGTTTACCTCCCAGTCAGGCCTACTTAACTGCCATAATGAAGCGATAGGAAATGCCGATAATCTAGACCAAGTCAATCCTATAAAGGAAGCTTCTCTCTTAAACCTGAAGTAGGCACAAGCACCTATACAATACACAAAAATAAGGCAATACATGCCATTGGCAACCTATGACCATTGCAAAGATACGCTAGCGATCGTTAAGCAAACCAAACTACTGAGATGGTGTCTTCACCTTAGAGAGCACACAAGGAACTCCCAGCTTGCAAAGCAAGCTACAAGTTGGGGGCTAATGTTGTGGGGATCCTTCGGATAGATAACAAAAGGCCCAGAGGGAAAAGGAGTGGCCTAAACTAAGACAAGACCCGAGAGCCTCACAGGCAGGCGGCCAAGGATGCAATCACGAGGCTCCAGATGGTAAGGACACTAGCGAGCTCTCCCCCGTGCTCAGGGAATCAATCAGGTACTTGATGGGCGCCGCTTAAAGCATTCTATCAGCTCGTAGCCCCCAAAGATGCTAGAGCGATTTGCCCAGTATTTATTACTTACTGTCTAACATTTAATGCTTGTACAGATGTAATCATAGTTGTATATGAATAAACTAATACTATCTATTGTAATCCTTCCCCATAAAAAGGGGGGACGAGAAGGCTATAGAGAGAGAAAAAAAATTGAACAAGGGGACACTTCCCGGTAATTTTTATAAACTCATTTGAAGAAGATAATACCACTCACTGTGGACGTAGGGGTCTGACAGACTTTGGCCAAACCACGATAAAAACTCCTTCTTATTCTCCCCTGTCTTCCCTTGAATATTATAGCAAATTCGCACGTATCAGTCAATAGAATAGTAGCTCGGTCTCTTGAACCCTCCGTTGACTAAATACCAAAATCAATTGTTAACATATAGTTTCTTAAGTCTCGAATTTAAATATATTATGTACATACCTTAGTTAAATCTACTGTTGCAATTTCATGAATGTTGGATATTGTGATACAACTTTATTATACATCATACTTGATTTGAGTCATCTATTAGATATCAAGAGTTTGAGTTACACATAAGATGTTTGCTAAATTGTTTGATATTGAAAGTTGCTTGCAAAGAGTGCTACAAATTTCCCAAAGATCATGGTCCTAAATTGTATTTAGTCATTTTTGCATACTAAGCATTTGAATGTCCATGTGATTGCAACATTAAAATTGGCATGATATACATCTCTCTACTACAAGGAATTTTGATGAAAATTCCTCAAGAAAATTCTTTGATATGAGTGCATTAAATAAGCTTTAGTTATACATAAATAAATAAATTATCAACAAATGTTTCAATGCTACACGCAATGATTGCTTGCTTTTCTCTTCAATTTGCTTGCCTTATAACTAAGTCAAAGTAGTATTTAAAGTAAATAGTAAGACAGTTGCACGTGATTTCAAATGCCATTAAGGCTTCAACATTTGATTTGCTTAGTTCACGTTCACTATAATAGACAATTGCCAAAAGCATTAAGAGAAATGAAAAACCTTTCTTAGAGGTATCTTGATAGAGACAATAAATTTTTGTCAAATAAATTTTTATCTCTTGTGAAAACATTAATTACATAGAATTTATCAAAAATCTTATAATAGTGATTGCTTGTAAGATCCTTTTCTTAAATTAGTAGGCAACAAAGCAAGTGATTTGATTACATGGGCTACATTGGCCGTAAACTATATACTCATTGCCCAATACTAACTTTGTTTGCAAGGCCTTGTTGTAGAAAAATAGATAAAAATTATATGAAGAACTACTAAATGATATTGCAAGGATAGTCATATATTGTATCTATAGTTATGTTTTTTGCCGTGTATTGAGATAGTATTCATGATATCTATCTAGTTTACCCAAATGTGGTTATATGATTTCCTTATAAAATAAGATCAAGGTGAGTTCTTAAGTCTATAAAGCAGGGTGTAGCATATCTATATGCTTAAATTACTAGGGTTCTTAAACCTCATATCTTGGAATATACTTGTCTAGAATGGTAAATAATGTGGATACATTAATTTATAGATGAATTGCAGATTGCTAACATTCCTTAAAATGAATGTTAGGAATTATGTTATGCCAAAAGGGCTATTAAAGCTTACCAAACAAGTGATCTATATGAGTGCTAGTTGTTTTATTTTTCTTTTAGTATAGATAACACAAACCATTGCAAGCTTATTTACTAGTAGCCTCAAAATAGAGAAGCCTAACGAAAAAGCAAAGCTTATTTCATTTAGTGAAAGATGTAAGATATACTTCTTAAGATATATTCATTTTGAGCTTGGATAATATTTACATAAATCCAAATATCTTTTGACATGATTTGCATCCTTTAGAATGTTATCTTCCACTAATATTATTGTAGAGGTAAATATGGAAGTAAAGTAGTTAGTTGCCACTTAGTAGCATATGACAACTACTAGTTTGCCTAACAATAATCAAAGACGAATAACAACCACCATATTGAGGGATTAGCCCATTTCTACATGGCTTGCTTATTATTACTTTCAATTCAAAATTCCTTTATTACATGGAAATGGCTATAGGAAATTGGTATAACACATTGACATAATGTCATTATTAGGAAGAGGGAGTAAGCCACTTTTAGAATATCCACAATATCATTTTTAAGAAAATTGAATATAAAGCATGTTATTATAAGTATGATGACTGTCAAATATTTTCCTTTATGAATAAATGCATGATTGAACATGTATGAGAATTACTTATGTGATACTCTATCCTACTACCTTTAAATATTATCTTTTACATAAGACATAATAAGTACACATGATGCTATTACTTAAAGAATTATTCAATTCTTATCACCACCAGAAGACATACGTAGAAGATACTGATCATCATATGGACTAATCAACCCAAAAGCTAGAAGATAATCGACTCTATAGCCTATGAGAAGGTTCAACATCTACCTAAAATCAAGGGAATTGCCTATAAAAACATAGTAGGTACCATCCCCACTTACAAATACATACTAATCTATGCTTTTCTTGAGTCATCACTAATTAAAGCATTTGAGCCTGTTTGATGCGGCCAACTCTGCCATGCATAGCTAGCTCTATTCATTATGTAAGTTTTCTTAGCCAAGATCAATTGACTTGAGTAAAAGGAGCTCACACAAGCCAAGAGTTGAAAAATCAAAAAGTGATAAAAAAATTCAGGAAAGTGAACTATGTGTCTGATCATTCAGAAGGAAAAAAGAAACTAAATCAATAGAAAACTAAGAAGTAAGCCTATGAGCTTATGAAAACCTAAGCAACTGTCTCAATGCTATATTAAACCAAGCAGCTCCCTAGTACTATACCAAACCCAGGCAACACACTTGGTTCTATATCAAACTCGAGTAACTCCCTCGGTGCTATATCAAATCCAAGTAATTCCCTTAGTAGTATACCAAACCTAAACGATCTCTTAGTGCTATATCAAATCCAAGCAACTCACCTCAGTGCTATACCAAACCCAAACAAGTCCTTCGATACTATATCAAGCCCAAGTGGCTCCTTTAGTATTAAGTATAGCCTAAACGACTACCTCAATATTAAGTTTAATCCAAACAGCTCTTTTAGTATAAAGTATAGTCTAAACGACTATCTCAATATTAAGTCTAGCTCAAGCTCCTTTAGTATCAAATATAGCTCGAATGGCTACCTTGATATTAAGTTAAACTTGAATAACTCCCTCGGTAATTTTATCAAATCCAAATAGGCCCATTGACATTAAGTCAAGACCAAATGGCTCTTTGATACTTTGCTAGGCTATAACCAGATAACCTAAAATTTAGATTTCTAGCAATAAACATATCATTGAACCATTATGAGCTCCAAGCCCAAGAGGTTCAATGCTCGAACTGTTAAAAGCTCTCATAAGTCCAAGTAAAATTTCTTCCAAACTTAGTTCAAGTAGTTTATTTTTGAGATAAATTGTTTAGTGCTCGAGAACTATATATATTATACACTTGATAAAAAGTTACATAGTTAGAATCAAACTTGATAATCTCCTAACAAGTGCTAGACAAACCTTTCTTAGGAGAAGGAAGTAACCAAAACAACTAACCAAATCACAGTAGACTAGTCTTGATTCCATAAGTCTGACTAAACCCAAAAATTAGTGAAGTCCAATATGGTCAACAATCCATAAATAATTGACCCAACTTCAAAATATCTGATTATGTGCCCATTTAGTACAAGCTTATTGTTTAATATAAGTCTGATAAGCTAATATGAGTATAATCATTTAGAGTTATAATTAATTATCAAGTCACCTATGGTCACATCAATCTATGTACCACATCTCTATATAAACTAAGGTTAATACCATTTATATGGGTTTTCTTTCTCACATTCATTTTTACATTCTCTCACGAGGTTATTGATTTGACCATCTAAGTGCTTTTCGGATCTCCAACTCCAGTAACTTGTTTCTCATTTTGCAGGTCTTGGAGATTAAGATTTATACTAATTGTATTGATATTAAAAATAATTATTATATCAAAATCTTAAACTATATAAAATTTAGAACTAATATTTATTATTCATTTAATTAACTATTTTATTAAATTATATAATTTTTTTCATAAAATTTGCAAGAATTATAATACTATTGTATGTTAGTTTATCATATTATTTTTTCACAAATAATTTTTTAGTTTATTTTTAAGTATTTAATTAAAATTTTATATATCTAATTTAACTTCTATTAATTATATAAGATAGAAATTATGTATAAAAAATAACGTGATAAATTAATATATAATAATATTGTAATTCTCATTTAAAAAAAATGAAAACTTATGAAATTTAACAAAGTGATTAATTAAATAAATATAGTTATTAATTTTAAATTTTGTATAATTTAAAGTGTTGGTTTTTAAATTTGTGATAGTAAAGTTGAACCACCCACAGTCGGCGGATGTATTTTACAATTTTTGCCTTGGCAATTGGATTAAAGTTCAACTTGACAATTTTGATGGATATATTTGTCTGCTTATGCTTTGTCCATTATTTGCCTCCAACAAATTCTGTCAATATCTTTCAATGCCTTTTTTGTTAATATAAAATAAACCCGATGACGGAAGACATGTGAGCAAAGTAACACGCTCGAAATACATCATTTGCGATCAGAATTAATTTATACTTTGTTATTTGAATATTCTCACATCTTTATTGAGCCCCTAGAAGTATAAAATTTGTTACTTTACCTACTAATGTTTTAAGAAAATCAAAGTTCAAAAAATATCTATTGATAGTGAAGAGAGATTTGCTCATTGCAATTGATGTTGACAATCAAAATCTTTTATAGTCTTCTTCAAAAAAGAAGCATTACCATACCCATACACATATTTATTGCTTGCATAAAGTATAGATTTAAATAAAAAAGTCACATTTAAGTTATTTCGTAGGCACGTTTTTTAAATTTTGACTAAGTGACTGATGTGCTTTTCATTAGAATTTTATTTGATAACGTTTGTTGGCTATTGTAACCCACTTATGTTGAGTGGATTTTGGGTTAAAAACAAAAATAAAAATTGTAAAAGACTCAAATGACCTATTTATTTACCAAAATCACAAAAGAAATTCCTTTTTCCTTTTATATTTATATTCACAATAGCTAGTAACATAATTTGTGTCTAGTTAATCTCGTCTGACTTCACATCTGCATTAACACTGACAAATTCTATCAACCATTTCAATGAAAATGTGTTGTCAAAAAAAATCGTACTGAAACATGTCTTGCAAGAAAGGATATATAGAGATTGTCTAATATTATGTTTGAATGAAGTAGATTCGAGGGGAAAAAAAAGGAAAGATTAAGAAATGTTATATCATAATCTTTTTCTTATTTAAGAGTTTTGTTTAAGATAGAAAAAAGAATAAGAATTTATAATTAATTCTCTAAAGTTCTTTAACATTCTTTAATACTCTTTTTCGTGTTGTTCTAATTTGAAGAGTATTTTAAACATTCAAATAATAGAAAAAAAATCATAAATTAACCACTTATTCTCCCTTTTTTCCTAACCTTTCATTCTTTTCCATAGCTTTCTATTCTTCTCTCCTCTTAATTTTCAAACATATCATAAAAAATAAAAATATTAATAGTAAATTTAACAAGAGAGGGGATATTGAGAACTAGCTATACATCCATTTATATTACTGAAAATTTAGAACTTGGTCTTAAAACTAATACAACATACATAACCATTTTAATTCTATATCACAATGTATTGTATGTATTTGTATCTTGGCTTCTGTAATCTCAGAAGGATACATCTTTTATATGGATAGATCGATGCGGATTTAGAAATAGAGGATCAATAAAGAATTGTGCATGATGCAAGTAATTAAAGCATTTAATGAATTATGATCCTCTCATATTATAATATAATATTTCTTGATTATGGTGTGATTATTACTTTTGATGATATATTATTGAAGAAGGGCCAAAGATTATAAATTCCTTCCACCAGATAAAATTTTATTGAAAATTTTTGTCACCTCTTCTATGTTTTATGGACTAAATTATGCTGCTTGCACAAATTTAGGAACGGAGTTCCATAATCCCTTGGCCCCTCAAAGCTTAAAATACTCCAAATTTTCAATCAGTTTTTGAGATTTTTGATTCAAAATGCATGTTTAGCTTCATTAAAATTTTATAACATTTTATGAGGACCTTATTTACTACACATTTAATAAATTTTGAATATATAAAATTATTAATGAGCAAGTGTAATCAATTTAAATAAAAATTTATTAAATATATAATGACCGATAGCACATAAGTTAATATAACTATATTCAACATATTTTTTTTTAAACTATTAGTTAACTCTTTATTGAAAGTAATAATATTTTTTTAAAAAAAAAATCTATGCTTCTAGGACACACAAAGTTTAATTATGTTTAAATAAGAAGTAATACTAGATTTTATTCCTACACTGACTTTACATGATGAGAGAGAAAAGAGATTCACCGTGACGAAGTAGAAATATTCAATTAAGAACTACCTCTTATTGATTCCATTTTAGTGTGGCTGAAGAAAAGTTTGTGCTTTTTATTAGTTTAATAATAATAATAATAATAATCCTAAATATTCCTTGTAGGTGAACACGTGGCAAAGTCTAATTTATAGACAATAAAATAAATATTTAACTGAAATTACATTATAAAAGGCAGGTTCTTGATGTGCTTAAACACCAAATAGCATCAATCATGACAGACATACCATACTTTTACAGCTAGTCTGCGGACCATAACGTTCCTTTGTATGTCCAGATTCAATGAATGTGGTGCCTTTTTGTTCTGAGTTTCCAGACAGATGATTATTTAAGCCGTAAGCTTCTCCATAGAGAAGGAAGTAGCAGCAAGAGGCTGACACGGATGGCCCTACCTCTTTAATCTCCATTTAAACTTGGCTCCTCTTGCTGCTGCTGCTGCTGCTTGTCGATTATCAACTTCATCTTCAATCTCCCAGCTCAATGGTATGCTTCTCAATGTCTTATATAATCATTATATTGTTTCATTTCCTGCGAATTTTTTCATCGGACGGTTTAGTATGGACTGAAATCTTAAAAAGTCTACAGCTTTTCATGTTTGTGCTTTAATAGAGGCTGTTTTCTATTCCCTCGTATGTTTCATCAAAACCTTTCAGAATCTGGGAAAATCCCAAGTTACAAATGTTATATTTCTTAGTATTGATGGGTTTGCATATTGTTCATACATGGGGCCCTTTATTCAGTTATGTGTTAAGGAGTTTCTTATAGGATCAATCACTATCATCACCACTGAAAGAAAACAGCTATGGCAGTAACATTAGCTGCTTTTCCTGGATTTATGAGATCAAAGTAGAATCCCACAGCCAATCAAATACAGGAGAACCAGTAAACTAATAGCTGTTGCTTTAAGCCACTTTTCATGTTATGGATATTCTCATTCATATGCCTAATTCATATATATTAAAATAGGTTCAAGGGAGATCTTTGCCTTTTTTATTTTTTTCTTGGATCTGTTTGCTTCCATTAACTTCAAGTGATGATGGTTGTCTCCTCTAACAAAGTGAAGCCCTAAAGAAGTTCAGTATTTGATATTCATTGGTGAAGTACTTTATGATCTATTTAGTAATTAATGAAATAAACTATACAATGCAAGAGATACTCTGAGTTTCACATCTTAAGTTGTACTTCTTGAAAGATCAACAACTAATAAAAAAACAAAAAAGCATATCAGAAATAAGCATTTACCATTGGTGGGTTGGGGATTTTGTGTACCATCGGTTGTAACATTTAGTGTGTTGTCGAATATATGAAAGTTATAAATTGGACATATTATTTTTTATAATGTCTTACATATGTATATAATTATACGTTCGATTTGGTCAAATTAGCCTTATTTTGTAAAGTAGACGGGATAATTTAACTTAAATTATAAAATAAATTACTCTCATCTTCTCAAGATTTTGATTAATTATATTTCTTTTTTTCTTTGTCGTAATCATTTTTTATAAAACGATTGACCGTTAATTTGACTCACAAAAGTTGATTCACGAAAGTTGATCAACTGTATTTTTTATTGTTTCCCTCTAAATTTTAAGGTAGGTATGTCCTTCTATCTTAAATCATCTTTTCTTTTTCTAATTTATTTTTTACAAAGTCATCTTTTTCTTTGTTAACATCTAAATTGTAAGTATCATAAAATTTTGTTTAGACGACTCAAAAAATTATTTGTAATAAGATGTTATAATCAACTCAAGAATATTTATACTATGAAAATAAAAAAACAAGGGATGATAAGATAAGTTGATTTGATTGTGCAATATAATAAGAAACATATGCTTTAATTGATAAACAAATACTTGAACATGTAATTTGATTTTATTTTTACAGTAATTTATCCTTTATTATAATCACTAATTAACTATTTAGTTCCTTTATTAACAAAATCTATATCTTAATGTCGACACAACTTTATTTAATGATACAAAAATTTATGCTTTTAATATTTTAACTTATTAAATTAAATTAGTTCTTATTTTGAAAAATAGATAAACAATTACTAACTGACTTTATATTTAATTTCTTGTGAATGAGATATTTTATCTTCAATTTATTTTAGCTACACATTTTGTTTTATTTCATTTCCTTTTATTTCTTTCTCTCTGACAACTGGGTTTTAATGTTCACTTCCCTCACCTTCTCTGACTGCTCTTCTTCCCAAGTAGTTCTCTTCCCGTCGTCCTTCCCCATTCCTCACTCTCGCCGTTGTTTCGCCTCAGCTATCAACCAAGGATTTCTTCAACCGGCGCCGATAATGGATCATTCCACTTGATGCAGTGCGAGCCAACGCAGAATGGGTGCCTTACACACCCTCCCAGTAAGTATCAGAGAGTAGGGCTTTCCATTCTGCTGAGGCTGTTAGGCTTCAAGAAGGAGGGAGGGGAGTGTAATTAGTCCAAACCTAAAGGAAGTGAGTGTAATTTACCCTAAATTATATGATATGTTTGAGTAAAAAAAAAAAATAATGTGAGAGAAGTAAGTATCCAAGTAGTAGTTTTCAAAACTGGAAGAAGAAACCTTCAGTTTGCTTGATGGAGAGCCCTCTCCAATTACTTGCTGCCAGTTGTAACATATATTCATAGTGACATTATTATATAGATAAAGGTGTACTTAACCATTAAGAATCAGCCATAGGGGCACAATCATGAAAATGTTTAAAATATCATCTCATGTCTGCTTTAAATTTGAATACTTTCAACCACACATGGAAAGAAAAAGCCAATACTCAGCTTCATAAAGCAATGTCTTGCATAGTTTCATTAGTGCTTTAGAGAAGAATCTAGTGGAATATTTTTCAATATTAATAGTGAAATTATTATTTAACATTTTTAAAACAGATACTTGTCAAGGACAGTTGTATTATAATATCATTTCTTGTTGAATATTTAGTTATGAAATCCCATTTTTATACATCATTCTTGTATGATTCATCCCTGAAGATATTTTTTACCATCTGCTTCATGTAGATGTTACAGAAGAAGGTAGATGGAGAGCGTTGATAGCCTGGTAAAATGGGACAAAGTCACATACAAGAACAGCCAAGACAAACAGAGGTGGCACTTTCTGCAAGCCATGAATGAGGCCTACTGCAGTTGGAATGTTTCATTTGGATGCCATCCATGCACTAGACAGATCCTTCTCTGGCTGCCCGGCAGCAAGGGACCATGTCCGTTGGAGGATCTCAGCAAAGAGGATTCTGGCATCCGTAAAGGACATATTAATCTGCAAGTGATCCCTATTCTTCATTGTCATAATTATGGAGCTGCCTACACTACAATCATCTATCAGAGCTTGGTGATTTTTTTCTTGCTGCTCCATGCATCTTGGTTCTTCTTTTGTCAGGTAAACAAAAAGTAACACAACACTCACTCATTTTTTCTCTCACAAATTGTCGCTTCCTGTATAAGAATATAATTTGAACTGACTACTTGTTCAAATTCTACCAACTACGCCCTTAAATGCATAAATTTTATGTGTAATTTGCTAATATGATTTTGCATTCTGCACTGTATACACAGGCTGTGGCAATATTATATTATGATAAACGAGCTGTAAAGCTGGTGGGTTATGGGGTCATGGTGGGGAAGTTGAGAATTGATCAAAACAAGGTGCTAACAGGCCAGAGTGTGGGAGCTTCATCATGCGCAAGGCAGTTAATTCCCAGATATGATCCGTCCAAACCACCCATTGAATATTTGTATTGATGGCTTATCTAGAGGTCATCAATTAGAATGGTCATGGTAGCAGTCATGATCAAAGCAATACTCCCTCTTGTGCAGGACTGGGATAAAAAAGGCACATACTACAAATGTGCTTGAGTGAAATCCTATTCTCTTGTACGGATGAAGAGAGTTCCCCTTGGCAACTTCAAATTTTATCTCTGCTTTTTCGGATCATTTGATCATAGTAGTAAGTCTGGGTTGGTTTTTGTTTTGGCATCGTAGCCCTGTAGTAGTACTGATGAGTTTTTGTTCTTGATGTTCCTAGCTGCAGAATGTAATAAATTGAGGCTTCTCCCGTGAGTGTGATGTGGGCATGTTGAGATAGTTTGCTCTTTGCACAACTTGTACTTTCACGTAACAATTATCTTGTATGCTATGCGATTTCATATTTGTTACATTTTTCCTTTTGAACAAGACTTTTTCTTCATGTTCTGATATCCCCAGCAAAAGTCAACGCCGCCTTTGCTGTAGCTCCTCCGGCATGCATTGGCTTGGTACCAGCAGTTCGCTTGCTGCCCTTGAGAAGGGAATCTAACAGCCATGGATCTGATTCCAACTCTAAGCTCCGCAGCTGCTTGAGCTATTCAAGTTTAGCGATGGGAGCTCTAAAATAGACACCCCTCTTGGACCGATAATTTCTATGCTCTCTGATATTTTGTTATATAGGTCATGTCACATTAATAACCCACAAATCAAATCCTACCCGGGCCCACTGGCAAAGGCATTTGACGTGGGTGTAAAAAATTGGGCCCATCTATAACTTCACTTAATCAAGTCACAAACCCCCTCAGCATGATTTACATGGTCTATCTGATAACCCAGAAACAAAAATCTATCTATTATCTATCTCCACCACTATTGAGGGTTTACATTTTCATATACGAAGTTATTTAATATAAAATAAATTTTAATAAATTATATTATACTCTTACCCATAAAACATTTTGTTTAGGTTAAAATATGTTAAATTTTTTGTTTACTTTGAGTTATGTATATATTACTTCCTAATTTTTTAAAAAATATATTTAATCCTCTTATACTTTAAATTATGTATATTTTATCTACTTTTGTATATTTTTTTTTATCTATATACCTAAGGGGTTTAGTACATTTAACTTACAAATAATATATATCATTAAAAAAGTAAAATACATGCATGACATTTTTTACTCAAAATATATATTGAGATTTGGTGCATTTTATATAAATATATTATTTTATTATAAATATTTCTAACTAAATTATTTTTATATAAAATAACATATTTATAATTCATAAAATTAAAATATCATTGAATTTTATATTGATAATAATAATATTTTTATTATAAATATGTAAATTTAAATAAAAATTAAACTAATAATAAGTAATATTTATACATGTCTTACTTTTTTTATTATATATATTATTTATAGGTTAAAATGCACATATTTTTAATATGTTATACTTTTTATGATATATATTATTTATTGGTTAAAATACACCAAACCCCCTATAAGTTGATGAGTGAAAAGGAGATAAATGTAGGTGAAGTGCATATAACTTATAAGGGGATTGGATACACCTTTTTAAAGATTATAAGATTATATGCACATGATTTAAAGTATTAGAATTTGGTGTATTTTATCCTTTTATTTATTGTAAACTTTACAATAAAATTTAAATTATGATATTTGTATTATGAAAAAAATGTAAATTACCCCATTTAATTTTGGGATAATTACATTTAACACTTATATATTATTTTTTTGCAATCAACTCCCCCTTCAACTTTGGGGTATATTTAACATTCAATATTTATCTCGTGAGTAATTTGAAAAGCAAATATATTTGATTTGATATGAAACTATATAAAAATTTCAAGCATAACATGAAGGCCTTGTGACTCAAATTTGGGAGCAATCCAATTTGTACATTATTTTTTTCAAAATTTACTTGTTTTGATGGTATTTTAATCATTTTGATATGTTTACTTGTTTATTGCAAATAGAAAAGCTTATAAACACAATCTTTACATTTTTACATTCTATCGATATAATATGATATTTAGATCCCTCTTGAAGTTATGGGAAAATATTTTAAGTAGATATAATTTTTCACGGATACAAAATTGAAAACGTTGATTATAAGGATTGATAGTTTATAGGTATTATTGACGGTGAATTTCGGTTTGCTCCCAAATCCAGCCAACCTGAAGAGTTCTTTGGAACTTAAACTGTAATTCGATTGAACAAGTGAGAAATGAGGAGATAAAGAGGAAGAACAACAAGAATGGAGAAATTTTTTTAACATGATTCTGCCAAAATTAAGCAGCAGTGATCTCTACGTCCATAATAACTTTTATTGATTTGGTGAAATTTCTATAAAGTTTCAGTATGTTTTCCAGACTTAGCTTACAGTAATCTCCCTCCTCTTATTTATAGAGGCTGGGAGGTTATAAGTGTAAATTCATAATTTGTATTTCTGTTACATCAAGTAATAAATGTACAATACAGCATAAACTATTGTAAAATGGCTTATGCAGGTTGCTGACTGATTTCTATAGATTACTTTTTACAGGTGGGCTTGTGTTAACTATTTATTGTAAATTAGCCCCACAAACTTGATCTAAGAGGGTGCCTGTTTCTGGTTTACCTTTGACGAGCCATTCACTGGGCAAGGTATGACGTCCTACAAGCTCATGCAATGCGAATTATTGGCTATACGAGCTGGGGTTTCTGCCTTATTTCGTGCTCTGTTAGTGAACTCTTTTCTCAATTGAACTTATCTGTTGTTAGGTCTTTACCGAATCGTTTTACACAGTATCAGAAAATACCTACAGCACGTATTAAATGTAACTATCTAAAATTAAAAGAGACAAATTTCATTTTTTTCTTTTATTATTTATCAGTTTAAATATAAATTTTGTAAATTAAAATTATATTTTATTATATGAATGCTATACTTATTGATTGATTGATCTTACTTCATTTCATTTTTATACTCTTTTCTCTACATCAAATATGAGAAAATGAAATAATTATAACAAAATTATAAAATCACCCTTTCAATTTTTTTTTTCATATTAATTTTCTATTCTATTCCATTTCTCATTTCGTATGAGCCTTTGAGATATGGCATGAAAAAGGGAGAGTTATTTCTATTTTACCCCCTAAAAAATAAACTATTATCATTTTCCCCCTCAAGTTTCATAAAATATCAAAATACCTCCTACTTCTTTTTTATTTTATTTTTTATTTTTTAAAAAATAAGAAAAATATAAAATAAAAAAGAAAAAATTTCCAAAAAATTTAAAAAATAAAATAAGAAAAAAATAAAATTTATATAAAATAATAAGATAATATATCACAATTAATTATATTATATAT
>JANHAO010006593.1:0-21143 GCA_026873985.1 Saraca asoca
TCTATAAATAGGATGATATTGTTAGCAAGAGGGAAGGCTAAGAAAATGATTCTGAACAATCACAATAGAAAATTCTCTACCGTGGGCGTAGGGTCCAGTAAATCTGGATTTAGTCGAACCACGTAAAAATCTTATGCCTTCCCCCGCTTACCCAGTTGTTCAACCTGGGCACACACGTGAACCTAGAATAGGTCCGGGATCCCGAAGAATCCCCCGTTGGCCGGAGTTTGGAGTACTAACCTAAATCCGACGTCAACACAAAACAAACAAGTTTTATTCTTTATTATACTCAAAGTGGCTGAGATATGCATTGATATCTTCTTTGGATTTTTAGCAATTAAGCATGGAATTTATTTATTAAATACTCAATCAAATACAAGAGTGACACCCAAGCACATTTTTAGCCTTATTCTACCATAGAGCCCTTTCTAAGTGTCTAACTTAAATTTTTTATCTACTTCTCCCACTTTTCCCCTATGGGCTGAAGTCACTAAGTGTGGGAGCAAGACAAAATTTTTCTTCTTAGTTTTAATCTCATGTAGCCAAACCACTCTAACCCAAATTTAGTAGAGTTATTTCAAGTTTTTGCTAGTAAAACTTACATGTATCTATTCCAAACTCAAAACAATATTTTCTTCAAAGAATTTCACATGCATGTCAAGAAAACACTTTTAGTAAAAAATTATGTATCAAAGTTATAATCTTTCCTTATAGAACCCAATCCAACCTTTAAACACTACATGAACTTTAGATGGATGATTAAGAAGATGCTAGAGTTAGAGTGTAGATAGACCCCTAGTCAATGCTATAACTTAGATGGTTTGTGAGCAAAACTTAAGAGAAAATGAAGCATAAGGGAAGATGAAGGGACTACTTATTATGACAAGATAGATCTTCTTATGTAGGGATGGTGTTGTATGACCAATAGAAGAAGCAAAGGCTTCCTTCTTTCTTTTATGAGGTGGTTTAACCATGAGGGAGAAGAAGAGGAGAGTGCGAAAGTGTATTAGCAACAAGATGAAGTAAGTTCTAATGAGTGGATCTTAGGGTTTTGTAGGTTTAAGAGGCCATTATTCCTATCCTTTACCTTCCTTAGCTCACTGTAACAACATACATTAGCCATGTTAGTGCCTCATCTTGTTACTATTGATGAGTTATCTTCCCTTTTTACACTTTACCATTTTTGCGACTAGATGAATGGATCTTCTTACTTTAACCTAATTATCCCTTACTTTAGGCAAAAAGTCTAGCCCAATTTGTTATCAAATTCTTTTTCTTATTAATTTCAATTAACTATATTTAAAATTTAAGATTTGAATTCACATAGCCTCCTCATTACATAAAATGCCTAATTATCTACCTACACAAGGGAAAGCTAATCCATTGGTCCATAAACTTTCCCAGACAATCGTGGCTTTTACTTCACATGCATTGACCCTTTTTGGATTAGCTTTATCTGCATAAACTTGTCTAAGAAGCTCTATAGAAGTGGGCTCCCTTGTTTAAGGGAGAGTGGCCCACGACACCAACTTCCCATGAGGGTGCCGAATTAGGCCTCTCATATGACTAATTTCACATATTTATTTTTTACCACAACAATCCAATACAATACTAAGTGACATTCTAAACCATATAGTTAAGCTCCCTATTGGCTTATTTTTCCTTTTAAGCCTAACACTATTTCAAATGCTCATTTAAAATACATATTTGTATTCTAAGATACACACACACATATATGTATGTGTGTATATGTGTGTGTATATTTGAGCTCTACCCAAATTATATTAGCTTTATCTATATGCTAAGCTATTTTTGTCTTAACACTACTAATTTAAATTTCAGTAAAAATATTGGAAATCATGGGATAATATGAGGAATAAGGTAGCTTGGAATTTTTATAAATATTTATTGCATTGATTATTTCTATTTAGATTTTCAAAGGTGTTACAATTAAGGTACTTTTTTAAATAATGATTTAAAGAATTAAGTGTATTCATTAAACATGATTTAATTGTTTTAAATAAGATTTCCTAAATTTAATTTGAGTTAAAAGTAAGTACTCTTTTAATTACACAACTAAACCCCATTACTTAAAGGTAGTATCTCTAAATTTAATTTGAAATTACAAGTTACAACTGGATATAGTTGGTATCATAGACTTGCTACATAAAGGTAGTATCTCTAAAAAAGTGTCCTTGTTTTGTTTACTATAATAGTTTTGAGTTAAACTCTTGCTATCTTCCTTAGAACTTACTCCTTAAGTTTTATAAAATGTATTTTCGAACCTTATTGAACCAGGAAAAGTGAGTTTTCATATTGTGAAAAGTAGAATTTAATTTGTAAAGTAGTTTTGATACTTGAGTTTTACTAGAACATGTAATTTTGATTATTAGTAGCTTCTAACAAATTATTCACTCATTGAGTTTCAATAAAAATCATTCATTTTTTTATTTTAAAAATATTTTGTTTTTCATGACTTTAGACTTTGATTATTTTATCAATTTAAAAGAGTTATCAATTTCGATCCACCTATATAGTAGAACAAGCCAAGCTTAAGACTGAAGACAAAATTTAGAAAAATGAATTGGTAGTTGTTGTATAGGTTGTGTCTTCATATAAGTGTGTACAATCATTGTATTTCAGATCATGCCTTGGTTATTGTCAAATACACGTTTTATTGAGGGCATGTGACCAAGGCAAATACCTAAAAACTAGAGGAAACTTTATTAGATTTTTGTAAAAAACTTTTTTTAAAATGATATATAAATACAATTATTTTTTTGAGAAATTTTGAGTTGTTGTTTACATAAAAGTTTTAATAGAAAGTGTACATTATGGGTTTAGTAGGAAGACATCACCAAATTTCTTCCTATGGAAGTCACACTTCCAAGGTGGGGCATGATAGGTATGTCATAAAGGGCATACAAATAAGTGTGATATGTTATAAGAGGCATATAACAAAGTATGGTATGGTTATAAGCCATATAATGTCATTAAGTTTTTCCCTTAATTGTTGAGCTAGTGTTTGATAATTGTGTTTCTAACTGTTTTATCATGTAGGAAAGGTAAGTGATATGATACATACAATTATGTTATGTGATTGGTATACTAATAGGTCTAAATGCGCTACTTAGAGTAGCCTACACATATCTTTCCTTTACCTTGCCCTTATAAGATATCCAAATGTGTTAGGTAGATAGTATACTATTTAGAGATGATAACTTGCAAGAAAAGAAATGTTCAATTTTTATGTAATATGATTATATATGATTATATGTGCATGCATATAAGTTATGTTTATTCTTATAACAAAAAGTTTTCCACCCAAAGTTGGAGTGGAGACTCGTACTTCATTGAGTGATTGTGCCTACTCCTTTCTTTCTATCTTTACAAGGAATGAGGTTATAGTAGTCCTTGATCAGATAAGGTTAGCTCTTGCATGTTAGAGTTACAAATTCATGTGGATAGTTATGTATTGTAATATCTATACTATATATTAAATAAACCTCCCTAGTTGGGCATATTGAAAGTGAATTTTTACAAGAAAAATTTTTGAATTTAGAGAATAATTATGATAGAATTAAAAGCTTGATAATATCAATTTTAATTATTTGAAAAAAAATAGGTAGCTTAAACTTTGAACTTTATTTAAATAAGTCTTATAAAACCAAATGTAAATAAGTTTTCTAAAAAGTGGCTTACTTATTAAACTCCATTTAACTCATATTAGAAATTAAGGAGTTAGTTAGATGGATCAAGTTAAAATGACTCTTTACTTTTATGATAATTAAATAATCCTAACTTTATCTATTATGTTTTTATAACATTAAACCCTTTATTAGCTTAGAAAAGATTTATTTTAATGTGTAATTTAAATTCCCTTGTATTAATAAAACTTCCCTTAATTTAAATAAAAATCTTTTCTTAATTATTTTGTAAATAACCTTTTTTTTTTGTAAATAGGTGAAAACCATCAATTGAAGCACTTGTTTTCTCTAAAAAATACTTTAGCCTGACAAAACCCCCATTAGTGCCCTCTTTATTCTATGATGGAAACAACAACACTTATTTCTCTTGCCAACTCCAGTGATCGAGTATCATCCTCCCTTTGCCATGTGAGCTTGGCTAATGAGTTACTCTAACCAGTCGCATCACTATAGAAGTCAAACTAGAGCAACAAGTGCCTTATTTAGGTGTTGCAATTGGTCAGTCTATTCAGCTCAAAATTTGAGCTACAAGCTTCAAAACTTTAGGTATAAATGAATCTACCTTTGCCTTAAATTGTGATTTTAGTCGAAACTTTAAATTTCTATTAATTAGCAATTGTTAGAAATTTGTAGGCCCTAATGTGATGACTTATGAGTTTTCTTGTTTGGAATAGTTGGGGATTTTGAATTCTAACTAACAATAAGGTAGATTTTAGCTAAATTCTAGAGAGTAAGTATGTGCTACTAATTAGTAATTTAGCTTTCCATAATCTTTGTGTGAGCTTTTGTAATAGAATAGGAAATTTAGAGGGGGCTAATATAGGGTTAATTGATTTGATGAAATGTCTTAGTTGAATTCTAATTGTGGCTCTTTGATGTATTAGAAGTGAAATTCTAGTTTCAAGATTGAAGCGCAAAGTGTGTAAATCACACACCTTTTTCGTGATTATAGAATATTTAAATTCCTTGTAGTTAAGAGTAGGTTTGAGCTATGATAGTCTATGATTTAACATAATTGAAATTGTTTGAAGAGCATGTATAATTATTTGGTTATTGGTGATGTGTGAGTGGTGGAATTATTGGCTATTTGAAGTGTAAAAATATGGAACCACATATTCATTTGAAAGGAAACATATGAATGTGGGATCATTCATCAATTGAAAATGTGTAGATGTGAAATTATATATTATTGAGGCATGAGAACAAGGAGTGTTATAATTGTTTGGAAGTATAGAAATATGAGGGTTAAAAATCTTGTAATTGATATGATTATGCCTATGAGTAAAGAGTGGCCATGTTATTCATTTATGATAGAATAAAGTAGATTGAAGGTTCAAAATTGGAATGTGAATGCTTGCATTGTTAGGTTGTATTGAAATTAAAACTTAGAATGTGTATGCTTGCATTATTGGATTGTATTGAAATTGCAAATTGGAATGTGTATTCTTGTATTGTATTTAAATTGGAAATTGGACCTTTAAGTATGGTTCATTGGGTAACCTCTCCCATGCTATTGAAATTGAATATGAAAGAAATGACTATTAATCATTAAAGTAATAAAAGGAGTTAAACTGGTAGAGAGATAAGGAGATAGGATATTGGGACTAAATTGTGAAATTAGAAATTGAGGTTACCAAATGAAATGATGTGTGTGTGTATATGTGTCTATATATATATGTATGTATATCAAAATCCAAAGAGACCCTGGAGAGGTAAAATAAAAAAAAGAAGCTAGAAAGAAGTAAAGAACATAGATAAACTACAATATGAAAGCTAATGCTAAATGTAAAGCATAAATCTATATTACAAAATTTTAAAAATTACAATTTGGATAAGACTCCAAAAATGCTTCCAAAGCTTATATAAAATTTTAAAATGGAAAGGGTTAGTAATAGGATGTCTTACAAATGAGATGACTATCCTATTTATAGAAATTTCGAACTATTACAATGACCTGCATTATGGTACAAGATTCCTAAAATTTTTCTACAGTGAAATTGCTTGTGTATAGATTGTAGAATAAACATGGATTTGCTAAAGCCCTTTTTTATGATGGTATAGGATTGCCATTATTCTAGTTCTTGATGTTTGATGTGAATGAAGATCACCTTAGTGAAATGCTTAAGTAATCCGTATGGAAGCTTTTGTGTAAGGAAACTTTTATGTTATGTGGACATTTAGGAAAGAAGCTTCGGTCATTGGATTTATTTCTTCTTTCTTATAATGAAATGATATGTGTGTGTGTGTGTGTGTTTATATATATATATATATATCAGAGCATGAAGAGGTAAAATAAAAAAAAATAAGCAAGAAAGAAGTAAGGAATGTAGATAAACTACAATATGAAAGCTAATGCAAAATGTAAAGCATAAATTTGTAGTAAAAATTTCAGAAATTACAATTTGGGTAAAAACTCCAAAAATGCTTCTAGAGCTTATATAAAATTTTAGATAGGAGTGGGGTTGTGAGAGGATGCCTTACAACTGAGATAACTATCCTATTATAGAAATTTCAAATTATTATAGTGACCTGTGCTACAATAACCATTATAGTACAAGATTCCTAAAAATTTTTTTTAGTGACACCTATTGATAAATTCCTATCAACTTTAGTCATCAAAAAGCATTGAATGTGAATTCTCCCGAGCACACTAATTTGATGTTGTTAAAGCCAAAAGATGATTTGTCTTATATTGTTGACAATTATACTTTGGGAGGATATTGTATTAATATTAAGATTAACTCCAAAATAGTCATCCTCATTTGATTAAGCATGATCTGTTGATTCATCTCCTACATTGGGCGAACTAGACTTTGCTCCTTTTCCTTTGAGTAAGAGAAGTATTTCTTGTAGTTTATCAACAAAGTTTTCCTTATTGGATATGATAGTTAGGGAAGTAGCAATATAGTATTTGTCTTGAAAGAACTGGCTTGTTCCAGCTTTTGCATTTTTATGATAATGAGGATGATCCTCAAACCATTTAGTTATTTTAAATTTGTGAGTTCTATCAGCTTGGTTGTAAGATGTCCATCATTTTTTAGGTCCTTTCTTTTGCAAGATCGAATATTTAGAATTGAGGTTTTCCCTAAAATATTGATATTCTTAGAAATAAACCCATGGTAGACTAATTTTTTATTATAATTAGAGACAAATCTAAAGATTTTTGAAATTCAAATTATCAAAATAAGATCGAAAAACGTCCCCATCCTTGTTTCACCTATTAGGGAAAAATCTTAGGAATTGGTCCAAAAACATTCCATCAATTTTGAAACCATTAAGGAAATTTGTACTTGGTGTTTTGGTTAAAGAAAAAAAAAGTATGATAAAAATTTTTATTTTAAAAGAATAGGGTACAATACTAGGCACATTAATAATCCCAGTATGAATAACCTATTAGATTGTATGGTTTTGAAAATTTTTCTCTTTTAGAAGGGTGCTGGCCTTAGTTAAAAACTGAAAGAATTTTTCAATCCTAAAAGTTGAATGTGTGGTTGCAATTGGTTATTAGGATCAGGATAATGTTTAATGATTATTGAATTTGTGTTTACTAAAATAAATTCATAAAATGTCCTATCTAGAGCAAAAGATGCTGGCAAGTAGTGCCGATTTTTTGGAAAGATTTATGTTATAGCAATTTTTAGGTTTTCATGCCATATTTCTAGTTCCATTTGGACTATATTTTGAAATTGGGGTTTCTAATGATATTTGGTAATAATTTTGTTAGGTTTAGGGGTTCTAGATTTGTGGTGATTTTGGAGAATGATCCTTTTTTATCATCTACTGGGATTTAGTAGCAATCATTTGTTGGAGTTGTGCTTTACTGATGATTGAAGGTTTATCCTCTTCTTCTTCATTAGCCCATGACTTTTTTGGTAGGGCTAAAGGAAGTTGATTTGCAATTGCTTGTAGAGTTTCTATTAGAAAATCAAAATTTGCCAGAGAGAGTAATTTAGTTTGATTGGAGGAAGTTGTCTATATCTATTTCCCTTTATTTTTTGCTTTGGATGGATCACGTGATTTGGAGTTAGAATTCAATGGCTGATTCTTATCTTCACTTTTCTTTTTCTAGGCATTATCTCCATTGCAAAAATTCTCTTATAAGTAAGTCTAGAAGGGAATTTGAAGATCCTTGAATAAATTCAATTTCAAAATTAAATGTATTAAGAATTGTTTGCCATCTAGCAAAAATTTATTTAGATGTAATATTTTTGACATCTTTTTGTAAAAATTTGTTTGCTAATTTGCAATCAACACAAATAATAAATTTTTGATTTAGCAAATTGCTTTAAAAATTCTTTATGCTTAAAACTATTACTAGAATTTCTTTTTTGATAGTTGAATAGTTTTGCTATGTATGATTCCAATGTTTTGATGCGCTTACAATGATGTGCTCTTTATCATTTTTAGGTTGCCTGGGGACATCTCTATAATCTATATCAGATGCATTTGTTTCCACTATTTTCTAAGCAGATGGATTTGACATGTACAGACAAAAATAGTACTTGCCTTGAGACTTTGCCTGCCTAACAATATTTGTATGCTTACATGCCTAAGAAGGGGGATTTTTCCATAGACAATCGTGCAAAGATTTTAAGACATTGGACAATTGAGGGAAGAAATTAGAAACATAGTTGAGACATCCCAAAAATCTTTATAATTGGATTTTGTTAATAAGTTGATTAGAAAATTTATCAATAAACTGAATTGCCCTTTCGATTGGGGTAATAGTTTTTTGGAAAATATAGTGATCAAGAAACCTAATTTTTGTTTGGAAAAGAGAGATCTTTGTTTTTGAGATAGCGAGACCAATTTTTTTAGGAATATTTAGTAAGACATTAAGATGTTTAAAATTTTGGTTTATGTTTTTAGAGAAAACAAGGACATCATCGATATAAACTATAATTGATTTGGTAAAAGGGTTGTCAATTTCATTCATTATTCTCTGAAATTCAAAAGGAGCTTCTTTTTTTTAGGTCAAAATGCATTACATTTCATTCATATTATTCGAATGGGACTATGCATGCTGTTTTGTACCTATTTTTTTGGTTTTATTTGAATTTGTCAAAAACTAGATTTCATATTAAATGTTGAGGGTATTTTTGTAGAATGCAAATGATTTAGTAAATTCTCTTTATTTGGGATTAGGTATTCAATCTATTGAAGAGTTGTATTGAGAGATTTGTAATTAATTACAAGCGTTGAAATTCCTCATTCAATTTTTCAATTCATGTTTACATAAAAGGTATAGTATGACCAAAGGTTTTTGATTTTTCTAATGATTCCTTTTTCAAGGGGATCATTAATTTCTTTTTGACAATATTCTAAAAGTTCTTCGTTCATTTAGATTGGTCTAGCTTTTGTTGGAATTTGTCTCTTAGAAAAACTTTTTTCATATGGTAAATCTATCATATGTTGTTTCTTTTTTCTAGAAAGCATTTGGAAAATCATAACAAATTTGGGATTGTATTTTATTTTCTATAGATTTAATTTTTGCTTGGACAATTGGAGTGACTAAGTGCTATTCTATTTTTCTGAAAGAACTTTCTTTAAAAAGATAGTTTATTTGTTGCTATTTGCTCTTTACCAAGTTTAAATTTTTGAAAGCCATTATTTAAATGAATTAGAAAAACTATTTTTTAGCCTAGATTTTTTGCTACAAAGAAGGGCATAATTTGTTGGATAAATAAAGTACCTAAGATTATCTTACTGGTTATGTCTTTGAATAGTAGAAATGAAGTATTTATTTTGGGAAAAGAATTTTCTATTTTGACATTTGAGATTTAATTGATTTGAAGCTGATAACCATTTGTAGATGTAAGATCTTCTTTTATTTTCTCACAATACTTTGTAGGAACTAGTCCTTTTTGTATACAATTAAGATCTACTCCCTTTTTAAATAAGGCAACTGTTACAATTGTATATTTATCTTTGATGATTAATTTAATAGTTATATATCATTTTTGTACCGTCAAAGTAGAAGTAAGTTTGAAACATCATCATTAATGCCTTTAATTTCTTTTTCTTCTTCTTCTTTTTTGTTTTTACCCTTTTGAAAAGCTGAAAATATTTTATCAAAATTATTCTATTTTTTTTTAATTTTAACTTTTCATTTTAGAAGATTTGCTTCAGAGTATAAATCTTGTAGGGTTACAAGTTTATCGTTTTCTATGTCAAATTTATGTAAAATATTTTTAAAAATTTATCTATTAATTATAGGTTGTTTAACAGATGTTAAAGGTTTATATATGATTTGTTTTAAGTTTTTGAAGCTGGGTTTTGGTATCTAAGCAAGGGGCAAGTGAGGATTAAAATATGAATTGAAAAATGTTGTTACTTTCATGAAGTTTATGCTAATATCTAAACATGACAATAATATAGAAAATTGATAACACACAATGAACAGAGAGTTCGTAAAGGAATATAAGTCCTATATTTGAGTAAAGTTGAGTTAGAACATCTCTTGTCACCCATGCTCTCATGTTAAACATAAGGTGAGGCTAAGGAATCCAGAAAAAGTATTCATGCTGAGCTTTTAGCATTTGATTCATATAACAACTATAATTTATTATTCATATCATCATCTTTATGGAATTTGAAAGCTTTGATATTAGATAGGAGAATATTTTTACATGCATGTTTTGTTCTCTTTCTTCACATCATCATCATCATCATCTTCATCTACTTCTTCAAAAATCAAATATAAAGATGATTCAAGATTTATTTTCAAAGAACAAATAGATTTTGAAGACATCAATAAGCAAATAGATGACTAGAAAATGCCAAAAATACCTGAAAAAGAGCTTTATAAATCCAATACCAACTTTAACAAATCAACTTATGTTGTAAAAACTATTGAAAATTTTATCTCAGTTGATCCAATAGAAGAAGAATTCATTCTTCTAGATGGAAAAGGATATAATTAAGGAAAAACAAAAATACAATTTTTAGCACATAGGATATGTCCAAATATATGCTAAACCAATACACAAATTAGGCTTAAATAATGCAATATTATTGTTTCTAAGAGTTGCTAGGCATAAAACGTTCCATGAGTTAGTTCTTAGAATTGTTGAAACTAGTGTTTCTAGAGGACCAATATACTTTGAATGTTTCCCAGATATCCCCGTGTGTAATAGGGAAAGTCAGACAGAGAAAATCCTTGTCCTAAATGTCAAACTATTTAGGTATGACATGATTATTGGATTGATTCCTGTAACAATAACTTATAGGATTCAATATAAGCTCCATAACTCCTAACACTCAAATGTTCTGAAACCCCCTAGCCAGAAAGGGCAAACCACCTTCTTTCTCAATGATGTAATTGAAGCAAATTTAGCAATTCCTTTAGCAACCCCTTAGGAAAAAATAGATTACCTAAGTAATTGGTCTCAAAATAGGGCTGCAACTTCATTGATGAACACAATTTATATATATTTTATATCTCTTTATACTTAGTCTTTTTTTCCATGCTTATATGCTTAGTTGAATGTCTAAAAATGGTTTTATGGTTTCTTAGTTTTTGTTTTTAATTGAATTTATTCGGTAAATTTGTATTGTTTTAGACTATTTCAAGTTTTTGGGCATATCTTGAGTTCTAGATCTCGATTTTGGGTGATTCTTATGTCATTGGAAAGTTAAGAGAAAATTTGAAAATGACATGAAGATTCTATAACCCAGTTTAGCCATTTTAAAAGTCAAATAAAGCCTACAAGTAGGAACAAAGTGTTTACTTGAGACGCAGAACTAGTTTTGGTAATTTCATCATAAGTAGAGGTCCACCCATTATTTTGGTGCAAACTAAGTCCATAGGATAGCTAAAATTCATTCCAACAACTTTCATAAGGGCTTGAGGGCAAACTATATGATTTTAAATTAATTACATGGCTATAGACTTAAATGTTTAATTCTATTATGAGTTAGATTGCTATGAAAAGCTGTCTTGGTTTTTAGCCCATAACTTGAGCAAGGAATTAGGTTTTTATGCAAGATCAAGGCTATTAGACTCCTGATAGACAAGGCTATAATTCATAGGAAAGAAGCCATATCCATTGAAGCCTTTTTCCAACCTTAATCAACATCCTGACCAAGAGGTAGTGTAGTGAGCCTATAAATAATTGGCTGAGTCCTATTTGTAATAAGTTTTAGATCATTTTTTGTATTGTCTCTAATTTTGGAAAGAGAAGAGCTTTGCTAGGGAAAGATTCCAGGCCTAATTAGGTTTTCTCTTTTCCTTTTATTTCCCCTTTTATTTTTATATCAATGTGTAACTGAACCTTCATCTCAATCTAAAAGAATTTCTACACTAATCCATTTGTTAATTGTGAGACTTGCACTTAATTCCAATTTATTCCTAATTTGATTCTCTAATTTTACTACTTATAATTGTTATGGATGATTGATTAAGGTGCTCAATTAATTAGTTATTCATTGTGATTCAATGCTAACTAAATTTCCTTAAGCAATTTAATTATTTGTGGCTGTTTGGTTATAATGCAGCAATAGAGTGTTGATTTGCTATTTGGGTAGATCAATTCTCCTAGAGAACTGAGGGTAATTAGTTATTATTGGGATAATTCAATTAACTAGACTTGATGTTTCCAAAATTTAATGTTATTGATAAATTGATTGAGATGTTGGGCTTTGTCTGATTTAATAATAAGAGTTAATTGAGTGCTAAACTTAATTGGCAAATTTAGGAAGAAATTAATAAGGATTAATTAAGTGCTAAACTTAATTAGTATCTTGCTAAGTAGTCAAAATAGAAATAAAATAATAGTGTCAAGGATCAGTATTTTAATTAGTTGCAAGCATCCCTTCAATTGAGCTTTTCTCCATTTGATTTTCCTTTATTTTTTATTTTATTTTGTTATGCATTGAACTTGTTTATTTTAATTTCTAGTCTAGATAGTATCCAAACCCCCCTATTTTATTAATTGCAACATACAGAAATCAATCTCTGGTCTCTATTGAATCAATCTAGACTCATATTTGCTACTAACTTAGGTAATTCAACATTACTATTTTAGTCGATCTTGACAACCGTCATTTGCAAATACCAACACCTTAAATTTCTAGGATCATACAACATACTTTCAAATTGGTAAATATCTTTTTAGATAGAAGTAGATTTAATATAGAAGCATCTAGAATAAATGAAATATAAAAGTTAGGAAATGACACTTTTATTACAACAAAGGATATAATATCTCTACCAAATGTGGAAAAATAGCTGGGATAGAATTGGCAAAACCACATAGACATTCTTCTTTCTCAAATTTGACCATATCCTCAATCGATCTAAGAAGCTTAAGCAGAATTCTTTCTGTTTTAGATCTCAAAGGGCTAGATAACACATCTAGGATTCCAAAATTTGTTTACGCTAGGACAAATTCCAAAGGAAAAGAGAGAATAGAAGATGGCATGGAATCTACTAATTTTCCTCAATCCTTTTCAACTTTTTCTTAAATTCAACATGATTCAGAACCTAGATATGATTAGAAAACCGTTAGGAATTCTGAAAACAAAAAGGTTTCCAAATATATTTAAGCACTCTAAAAGAGAATTTCTATTTGAAAGAATTCACTCCTCATAGGACTAGTTTCCTTGAGAATTTTTACGGAAATAACAAAAAACAAATTCATGATTCTTGGATAAAAGTCATTTGAGATTATGAAACTAATATTCCTTTCTTTAATTGGTTTGAAGTAAACACTAAACTTAAACAAATATATTATCCCGTTACTAGTTTCATTAATATCACCAACAGATCTACCTAAACTTAGACAGTTACCAAAGGAAAGAAAGTTATTTTGAGTTACCTCTACAAAACCCTTCCAAATGGAAACCAAATACCCAAAACATCTGTTAATTGCTGCACCCTTTAAGATAAAGAATACCAATGAACCTATTTCTTCAAAGGATATATAATCCTTGATGGAATAAAGTGATTATACAAATAAGTACCCATAAACTTTAGGACAACAAATGCTTGCTACTAACCCTATTCAAATAGGAGAATACTCATCTAGCATTGTAACCAAGAAATCAATGGAAAAACCCCCCTTTAAAACCCTATGAAATCCCTTAGGATAAGCAGAAACAACTTAATCATTCTTATAGGATTGAAGTTGCACAACAAATTGAAATTACCAAGAGCTACCAAATGATAGAAGAATTACACCTGAAGATTAATATGTCAATAGTAGGCCCAAAATCTCCTATAGGAGACAAATCTAGTAGTGTTAACGGTAAAATCTAGTTTAGAGGACCCATATCTTAGTCAACACTCAGATTATGAGTGTTAAGCTTATAAGTGTGTGAGCAGAGAAGAGAATGAGAAAAGGGAGGAGTGGACACCAAAAGCATTTTTATCATGATTTAGCTAAAGCCAGTTTGGCTCCTACATCCACATTGATTGTATTAATCCTCAGATGGTGGTTTTACTGTTTAAACTGGCTGAGTTACAATACACAAGCCTCTCCCCCTATATTTTTGGCAGATCTTCCATATATATTCCCCAAAAGTCCCCTTTACAATAGAATTTCTCCCTATTTATAGAAGTAGGGGAAGTTATAATAGAAATTTCCCAATTTGTACATCAGTTACATCATGTAGTAATTATGTACAAACAACTTAGGCCCTATTAACTGAGGTTTTTATGCAGGTATCTCCTTTTGGAGGCTAGCTTGCTAGTTAGGAAGAAGTGCTTCTGACTTCCGATGGGACTTGTACTGTACCTCGGGTTGGAGGTCACTTATTTGTGATCAGGACAAATGTTATGTGACTCATGGCCACATGAGTTGGTTTCGATCTTGGGCTCATGAGACGGATATCCTGGACATGACTCATTCATCTAGCGACCTGGGATTAATCCCTTTTAGCAAGTTTGGGTTCCTGCTTCAGGGCTTGCCTCATGTCCTGAGCTCATGACTAGTGAACGGGTGCCTCTTCTGTGTGACCTTAGTACCCTTTTGAATGATCCGAACCTTTCTTGGTTAGACTCATCCTCTATTGGGCCCTTGCTAGCCCATTTAGTCAAGACTGGGAATCACCTATAACATTAGCCCTCCAACACTCAGTTTGCTTTGCAGACTGGGAGTTGTAGCTCATTGAAAAGGTTAGGGAGTGCAATGTTGTCATTCAAGATTTTTTATTTTTTATCTTTTCGTCTATGCCTGTCATATTACTTCATTTAATGTGCACATTTTCCCAAGACTATCATTTTGGTGGAGGCTAATTTTATGAACCGTTGGATTTCAAGCAATCAATTAGCTTTTTGAATTGAATCGTAGGACATCTGAGGCTATAAAAATTGAGATGAGACATTCATCCCTTCCACATTCCTAAAAAACTAACATTTTGCCTTTCGGTCTTTTAAACATTGATTGCCGATTCTATTCCTTGCTCCACTGATCCTGCCTTTGCTGCAATGGTGAATCCATCATTCTAACCAGTACTCATTCTAGAACTTGATTCATTTCTTCAACTTGGTAAGCTTTCTCCAGATTCTGGCTTTTAAAGTTTATTTATGAGCGTCTGGTATAGTGTTGTCCAGTTCGATGATAGTTGCTTGTTTGCTGATTTGCAGTATGTTAGATTTGTTAGGTTGAATTTTTTACTTTTTTAGAGACTTGGTAGTCTAGTGGGCTTTTATTAGCTGAACCCTTCTAGGTTTTGGGTGACTTAAGTGTCTGTTCTGGTGCCTCATGGCGTATATGGTTTGCTACATAGGAAGATTATAGTTTGAGTAGTTGCCCTGGAAAGGGTTTGCCTTCAGTGGCTTGACCATTGCACTTTTTCTTCTTTGTTTTGTATAGATGGTAGCTCATAAACATCAGGGCCATCGAATAGGAAGTGAAGACGAGCTTGAATCTTTAGCTCACAGTGACGAGTCAATGCATACTTTAGTTGAAGTGATCTTTAGGGATAATGAAGTTGCTGAACAATCTATCTCTTGACCTAACTTTGGTGAAAGGTAACAGATCATTGAGGGTTTCTTGGATCACTCAGTTTTCAAGCATCATTCTTCAACCATCGAGCTATGCGATCTTGAAGGCATAGTAGAGAGCTATCACATAGCCAAGGGTTGTTGCCTCATGGCACTTTCTCCTGACAATTATGCAGCTCATCCACCTCGAGGGTTTATTGTAATTAGCCCTTATCACCTTGATGCTAGGCTCAAATTCCCTATTCATCCATTCATCATTAGCTTATTGAACAAATTGAAACTTTCCCCCTCCTAGTTGACTTTGAACTCTTATACTCAGCTCACTTCTCTGGCGCTTATGTACTTGAGAAGTAACCTTTCTCCACCATCTGTGAAGGTTTTGTGCCACCTTCTTAGCATTAGGAGTAGAATTTCCTTGGATGGGATTTTTTATCTTTCAGCTCAGAATTCCAAGTTCAAAAGAATTTTGCCTCAGGGGGATGCTAAGGGAAAATAAAATGTTAGGCAATACAAAACTCGTTGGTTCTACATTTCTTGCCTATTTTTGTGTCCTCTTCATAATTTTGATTTTATTTTGACACCTGAGAAGCGAGCTGTGATTACGCGAGTTATTGTGCTTCATTGTTTTGTTTTTGATACTTTGCTTCATTTTTACAACTGGAGTTGGCAAGGTAAAGTCGACACTTGAGGCCAAAGAGGTTGAGGTGCTGCATTGGTTTGCTACTTCCATCGATCTAAAGAACAATTTTAAGTTTGACGATGACCTCCTTTGAGCTTGTGGATTAGCTCCAACACTAACTGCTGAGCTTACCAAGGGGATTGGAGCTTGTCGGATAAAGGAAATTAGCCTAGCTCACTTCGAAGACTACGAGGAGATGGTGAAGCTGCTCCTTCAAAGTCCACCCTCTGACGATTTGAAGAGTTCAAGGTCATTGCAACCTCGCCAGGCCTCACTGTTACAACAGCTCCCACTGATCCAAATTAGTCTCTTCCTAAGATGACCACGAGTCCTCCTCCAGAGTCAACTCCCACCTCTCATCATGAAGTGGCTGAAGTGGTTGGGGTTGTAACCTCATCTAGTCCCTCTACCAAGAAATGAAAGGTGACTAAGGGGAAGAAGGTTGCAAGTGATTCAAGGCAAGTGACCCGTAGGGATGCAATAGGGGAACATCAACCAAGCCTTGGTCCCAGGACATAAGGGTATTTTGACTTTGTCCAGGAAAATGTGCTGGACATTCTGAGATTGCACACTAGCCCCCAGGCAATAGAAATAGAGATCTCAAGTAAGGGATTGATGCGTTATGCCATAAGCGAAGTCTTGTTAGTAAATTATGTCTTTATCTTAACCTGTTTCTGCTTTTTTTGAAATGTAACTTGATCTACTTGACCTTCTAGGGTTTGCTGGGTGTGGTAAAAATGGGGGGGGGGGGGACACTCCAGGACTCAGAAAAGAAAAATGCTAGGCTTGTGGAAGACTTGGCTTCTATGATCGCCAAAACGTTAGAGATAGAGAGTAAGGCAAAAAAAGTCGATGTAACTTGAAAAGAGGGAGAGGAGACTCGAGCTCTTGAGGTAGTAGATCATGAGGCTATCATATTAGAGCTTAACAAAGCCATTGAGGATCTGGCCAAAATGAAAAGCATCCGAGAGACAGCACTTTGAGGCTTTGACTTGGCAATGCAAAAGTTTGAAGCTGTTGCATAGTAGGCAGAGGTTACTAAGGTTGAACTTGAAGTGGCTAAGAGAGAGATCACTTTAAAACAAGAAGAGGTTGACTAGGTTATAGCTGAAATTGTCGAGTGGATCGTGAAGGCAATAAAGGACGTAGAATTGAAAACAAGCTCCTTTTTCTTGTATACTCTATGGAAGCACCATCTCGATATGGACTTTTCCTTTTTCAGACTAAAAGCCCTTAAGGAAGTTGAGAGCTTCAAAAAGAAAGTTGCTAGAGCCAAGTCTTTATGCAAAGGGGAAATGTCTGCAAGCCAAGGTCCTCTAGCCGAAGATGCCATCTGATAAGTTACGAAGGCCCTGGATGATCAATCGAGGGACATAGTGTTAGCTCTAAATGCCAAGCCTTCCTCCCACCAGAGTCCAGTTCCTCAATATTAGCTTTCCCAGCAATTGATTTTGTAATTTTGTATTTCATTTTGAACTTCATCCTTAATTTTTGAACCTTGTATGGATTCACTTCGCGACAAGAGGCACTAGATAGCTCTATTTTCTTTGCCTTTCCATAAATATCATGATGGATGCTTTTCAGAAAATATGCAAATTGTTATGAATAGTTTCTTGCAAATCACAGGTCAACAAGTATTTGAACAAAGCATATATTAGATAGGTCAATTATCCTTAATTAATAGTAGGAAAGAATGTATAAATAGATTTAAGCCAATAATTCATGACTTAAAAGGATAGATGCCATATTAAATGACTAATTTGTTGTATTGACCCATTTTTGGGTAATATACATTAGTGATTTGCTAGCAAAAAGAATTAGGGCCATGTGCTTGAGCACACGAGCTTGTATGAGATCAGAAGTCTGAATAAGCCACATGGGAGCTACAGGTAATAGGCCGCATGTGAGTTACAGGCAGTAGGCCACATGCCAGTTGTGCCTTTATGATTTTGCTACCTAGATTAGTTGGTGATCTTGTGCCAGATTTAGAGTGATGGTGCTAGAGCAAACATTAAATGCCTCAGTTTACAAGCTAGCGGTTTAGAATAGTCATGACATTTAGAAATTGTTCACACTTAAAATTATGGTCTCATTTCATAGAGAGATTGACGATCTTATGTTAGAATGACAACAATCTGGTGTCTAAATTACTGCCTCGTAGCTAAATGGTTATCCCGAATGGCAATCTTATTGCTAAGTGGCTATCTTGTAGCTAAGTGGTTATCTTGCAACCGGGTGGCTATCTTGTAACTGGGTGGTTATCTTGTAATTGGGTGGTAATCTTGTTATCGGGTGGCTATCTTGTAGCTGGGTGATAATCTTGTTACTGGGTGGCTATCTTGTAATCAGATGGTAATCTTGTTATCGAGTGGCTATCTTGTAGCCGAGTGGTTATCTTGTAATTAGGTCAGGTCATGTGCACCTGGACTTAATCATTTCTGAGAATAGCTTACTTTCCTGCATGGTTATTCACTAAAACTTCATGCAAAGGTTAGTATAGAAATTCAAAATATGTTTTCTTATTTCTAAATTAGGTTACAAAATTGAAAGATAATCACTATTATGGACGCCTATGCTTAGTTAAAGTCTTGTTGGGGTGTCAGGGTTACTATCCCAGGAGCTCTACCACATACTTTTGTAGGTGACCCCTCTTGATGAGGTCTTCTATGGTGTCCCTAAGTATCCAGCACTCTGAAGTATGGTGCCTGATTCTGTTATGATAGGCACAGAACTTGCTCTTATTAGATCTGCTCCTATTAGGAGTTGTGAAGGGTGAAGGCTTCTTGAAATTTTCTTCATCTCTTTCAGTTGTGAAAATCTTGTCCTGGGCATAAAGAGGACACTATAAGTTTTGAAGTGGCCTTGGTGCTGGAGTTGTTCGGCCGTAGCCCTCTTCGTGGCTTGGAAGTCAGGGTCACTACCCTGGCTCTTTTGCTCGTTATTACTAGAGCCATTTTTCTCACTTCCCTGATCAAACTCCTTCAAGCCAAAGGTCTCTTCCTACCTAATTTCCTTGGCAGTTCATTCATAAAATTTAGCAAGATTTTTCATAGAGGACTTTGCTTTCATAAAGTTTTCCTTCCTTGTGCAATCCCATGGATATCACTGTCAAGATACCTTTGTCAAATGGGTTCTTTACATTATTAACCTTGCTTTTGAACCAAGCGATGCAGTCCTTCAACAACTCATTTTTCCTCTGAAAGATTATCACGAGATGACATGCTAGTGCAAGCTGCCTCCTCAGTGCTTTATATTGATTAATGAATCTCATTTGGAATTGCCCCCAACTGCCAATACCGTGGGTCAGGAGATTCCTAAACCAGGTTTGAGGTATGTCTCCTAGCGTAGCTGTGAAGATGTGACATTTGACCTGTGAATTGGTCATTTGAGATCCATCTGCACATTAAATGCATCTAGGTGGGCATAGGGGTTGTTGTCCCCATTGTATTACGAGATTGCGGGGATCTTGAGCTTGCGAGGGAGAGGTTACTTCTCTATATCATTGGTAAATGGAGTTCTCCCCTCATAGCGATCTCAATTGTCCTGAGCTCGGGGTCATTCTTCTAGTTATTTCACCCCTTGAAGGAGTTCTTCAATCATCGGGTCATATGTTTTGAATCACTGACTGGAAGATCGCTGGCTCTTATCACTCTCCTGACCATGGGGATAATAACTTGGGATATGCCCCTGGTTGGTCCTGTCTGAGTCTTTTGAATGATGTGAGCTTGTAATTTCCTGATTATCATGGCTTTTATGAACTTGGCAAACTTTTGAACTGTACAAATGTGCTGGTCCCCTTTAGGTGCCACGACCTGGTCCTGCTTTTGCGCTCCTTGGGCTTGCACTTAAACCAACGCTTTGACCATTTTGGCTAGTTCTTTTATTGTGCTTACGAGCGCTTCTTGACACTGATGCCATACTTGAACTCTGTCAGCTTCAAGAGTAATAAGTTGGTGAGAGGTTGAAGGTGCTGCATCATTGACTGCACCCACTGTAAAGGTAGCAGACACACTTATAGTTAGGAAAGTTGAGCCCCCTAGTAATAACTCTTGCTGCCTGACATGATTCTTAGGTTAGCCAGTGACAGCATTAATGCTCCTGATTGTTCTTCCTCTTACCATTGTGGCTGCTTAGCAAATTATGAAAATGGAGAAGAAATAGTTTAGAGGTTTGAGGGCCCTCATTCTAGTGCCAAAATGTTGATAGTAAAATCTGATTCAGAGGACCTAGATCTTAGTTAACACTTAGATTATGAGTTTCAAGCATATAAGCGTGTGAGTAGAGAAGAGAATGAGAAAGCAAAGGAATGGACACTAGAAGTGTTTTTATCATGGTTTAGCTAAAGCCAGTTTGGTCCTTATATCCACGTTAATTGTATCAATCCTTAGACGATGGTTTTACTGTTTAGATTGGCTAAGTTACAATACATAGGCCTCTCCCTCTATATTTTTGGCAGAACTTCCACACATATTCCCTGGAAGTCCCCTTTACAATGGAATTTCTCCCTATTTATAGAAGTAGGGGAGGTTATAATGGAAATTTCCCAGTTTGTACATCAGTTACTATTAGCCTAGAATATTCTAAGCTACACATTGGTTTCAATGTTGAAAAACAATTATTATCTAACAATATGTTTTAGTATTTTTGAATCTATTTTTCAAGTTCAAAGAAAGCTCAAAGGTATTTGATTCAAGAAATCTAAAGAGATTTAAGATTATTGTTTATAATTTATTTTGATTTTAGGATCTTATGTAAATAAGCTTAAATAGTGTTTGATCCAATTATTTTTAAACAATGAAGTAAGAAAAAT
>JANHAO010006594.1:0-21141 GCA_026873985.1 Saraca asoca
CTAGAAACTCATTCTTGTTGTTTCCATGTTTTTCAGTATTAGATGAGCCTCCAAGTTTTTCCTCCATCCCAATGGACTCTTCAGCAGAGATTGACAGGTATAAAATGGTGATATGATTTGGCAGTTGGATAGGAATGCATATGCATATGTTGTACATGTTGATTGGATGCCCCGTAGAATGTGTTTCATATAGCCTGGGCCACTGCGCGTCTGTTATTGATTATACAGGTTGAAATAGGCATGTAGCCCTTGTATTGTATGTATGGCCATGTGCCCAGGTATCTAGAAAATAGAGGAAATTCTGTTGAATTTTTAGTAGAGATAATAAATTTATATTAGTTAGTTAATGAAATTTTTATGCATTAGTGTTATGTATTTGTCGCATGGTAAGGCTTGTAGGGGTTTCCTGAAGGAAAGGGTTTCCTGATGGTGACTTTCTACACTGGTCACGTACCTAGGATTGGGGCGTGACACTACTACAGCTCGATTCTCCGGCATCGATCTTTAGTCTTCCTTCATCCGGTGAGCTCCAGCATTGATCTTCCATCTTTCTAGTTCTCTAGCATCCTTCCTCTCTGGCAAGTCTTCCTTTTTGGTGGCTCTCGATGGCTCATCTCCCTCTGTTTCAGCTGGTTCGGCCAACAGCTCCTACAAGCTCATCAGCGGTGATCCAGCTTCGGCCAAGCTACCCACCTGCACTTTGGAAGGTGGTGAGTAATCCCAGAACAAAAGATTTATTTTATAGCTTACCCATATTAAGTTTTCAAGATGATCTACTAAAAACCTAGCCCTCAAAGTAGAGGTATACTGAGATATTGCTATTCTTTAACTTTAGATAAATTCCCTTTGATGAATTGAGCACACTAGTGGCAAATTTTTAGAGCTTTAGCTAACTTAGCTTTCTAAGGATTTTCTAAAGTGAGTGGACAATCTTTTCCACTTAATAATCCCATTTGTAAATATCAAATAATTTTATTATATGAAATGTTATAAATTCTTTTAAATAATGGGATTTTCTTATATATTAAGGTGGTTTCAAAAGTATATTTACATATTGTATGTGTACGTGAAATGGTTTGTGGTGATAAAATTATGCATTTTCATCTTGCGTTATGTTATTGGAATTGCCAATTCTATTTTTCTATGTGATGAATAGATATGCAAATGCATTAGGAGGTTTATGTATGTTTTGAAAAATGTTGCTTACTCGAATAATGAATTTCATGCTACATGATATTTTTAGAATGTTGACTTGAGACACTGGATCAATTGAGAAATTTATTAGTAACCCTCAAGTGCACTTGTAAAGATATAAATAGCTGGTGGGGAGAAAATAAGGAAGGAGAAATGTAGGAATATTTACATTCATGAGCATTCAGCAGACGTGTTAGATGACTTATGATGGGATACATTCATAAGCCCCTGACAGATGTGTTGGATGGCTTATGATGAAAATTATGTTTATATCATGATGGTTACCTTTTGAAATTTATTCTTTGAAGATCCAGTTGAATGATTCACCATGTTGAAATTTGTTATATATATTTTTTCCTCGTGGCATATCTTGATGTTTCTCTTTATGCTATTGAATATCATAATTTTAATTACTTAATTTCTCTCTTGATGAATGAAAGCTTTCAAATCTACTTTGAAATTATAATTATTAAACGAGTAAGCATATTTTCACGGCTATATTATATTTATATATATACTTTCGAACATGATTTTTAAATGGGGTTTTGGATGATCATGGGATTGTTTCTCACCGAGTTTCTATGAAACTCACTTTTTCATTTGGATATTTTTCAGAGCTACAGGATACTCTTGTATTTCCCCCATGCTGTCCTGACTCAAGATCTACGCACTGACCAAGTCGATCACTCCTAATGAAAATTTAAGATATAACTATGGTGTAAAGTCTGGCAATTGATAGGAATGTATATGCATGTATTATGTATGATTGCTGGACACCTAGTAGGATATAGATTGTATAGTTTGGGCCTTTGCATTTTATTTTGATGTTATATAGGTTGTGATGCACATGTAGTCCTATTGTGATATTGTATAGGCCTTGAGGCCAGGTGTCTGGAAAACAAGAAAACTCTGTCAAATTTTTAATAGAATTTAATGTATAAATATTTCGTCAAGAATGAATGAAATAGTGAGTTGTCGGTATGTTATTTGCACTATAAGGCTTATATGGGGTATCCTGATGGAGGGGTATCCTGATGGTGACCTTCTATGCCGATCACGTTCCATAGATCGGGGCATGACAAGCATTTCGCTTGGTCTTAATGACCTATTTGCTTCCAATCGATTTGCAATCAGTGGGTAATTCCTAATTACATACATTATTTTTATACATTGAGGCTAACTCATCTTTGACGGCATTCATCCATTTTGAAGTTTAAACCTAAAACAGCTTCTAAAAATTTCATGGGATCTGAATCACCATCAACATCAAACTCATGCTCTTACAAATAAACCATGTAATCATTTGAAATTGCCTATTGATGTACCCTTTAAGATCATCTCAAAGGAACTTTCTTAGTTATAGCATCTGGTTTTCTATTTTTTTTTTATCATTGGTTGCATTGGATTATCTTGTGAAACTATTTGAGATGTTCCAATTGATGGAGTCACTAGTGAGACAACACTCTGCCCTTCAGTCACTGGTAAGATAACATTTTGTGCTTCTCTAAAAGAAGTAATATAAGGTGTTTCACTCTCACTCTTCAACTTATCCTTAAAATAAATAACATGATTTGATTTAATAACTCTTGTAAATGATGGAGTCATTAATAGGACAACACTCTGCCTTTTAATCACTGGTAGGACAACATTTTGTTCTTCTTTAAAAGAAGTAATACAAGGTGTTACACTCTTACTCTTTAACTCATCCTCAAATAGATTGTATGATCAGATTCAATATGATAGAGTAACTAATGGGACAACATTCTACCCTTCAATCACTGGTAGGACACCATTTTGGTTATTCTTTAAAAAAAGTAATACAAGGTGTCTCGCTCTCACTTTTCGACTTATCATCAAAATGGGTAGCATAATCTAATTTAGTAATTCTTATAAAATGAGTTGGACAATAAAACATGCAGCCTCTAAAGCCACTACAATAGCCAATAAAGTATCCATTTATGGTATTTGAACCAAGTTTCTTTGTGAATGGACTATATGGTTTTATCTCAGCTTTACAACCTCAAACATGGAAATGCCTTAAAGCAGGCCTTTTCCCATGCATAAGGTCATATAGAGTTTTAGGCGCAAATTTGCTAGGAACTTGATTCAAGACATATGCAGCAATTTTTAAAGCATTACAGCATAAAATTTTCAACAAAAAAGAATGAGCTAACATACACCTTACCATATCTATAAGCGTTTGGTTTCTCTGTTTTGTAATATCATTCTACTTTGGTGTTTCAGGCATAGTGCAACTGACTTCTATTCCACACTTCGGTAGATATCAAGCAAAAGGACTAGGATTTCTCCTTATTTCATCATATCTACACCATAAAATTACCACATTTATCAAAATTAACACATTTAATTACTTACCCAACTTGAGTTTAATTGTAGCTTTGAATTTCATAAAGGCATCTAATGATTTAGCACTAGGTGATGAAATATTTTTATCCACCTATAGCACTAGTTGAAATGGGTCTATTAACATCAATATGGATCAACTCTAGAACTTTCTATTTCTGGTTCTTTTCCCTTTTCTAACTCTAACAAAGAATTTTCCTTTAATGCAATCTATACGGGCAATAAAATATGGAAATCTAAATCATGCAAAATGCCTTCTTTATCAATCTCTTCATCCTCTCTCAAGAAATATGACTCAAACACATATGCCAAAGCATTGAGAATTTTTCATCGACTCTATCCCTTTTCTTTATAACAATTATGTTTATGAAATTTGCAAAATTAATATCTAAATCGAGTTTATATAAACCATTGCACAAAGAACCAGTGCTAACATCACCGGAATCATAAAGCAAATTAAAAATCCCATTTTCAAAATAACAAGAATATCCATTATGGCCTAACACAATAATTGAAATCAAGTTTCTTCTCATGGAGGGTACATAAACAATATCTTTTAATTTTAAAACTTGACCAATAGATAAAAACAAATAAACAACTCCAATGTGCTCCATATGCACTCTATCTCTATTCCTCAGTCTAATCACTAGTTCTCCATCACTTGGTTTCCTCAAATTTCTTAGTGTATGTAAACAATTTGTTATATGAATGGTTGCACTAGTATCCAACCACTAAGTATTCGATAGAACATCAATGGTATTGGATTCAAAACATATTAGAACTAGAGGATTACTTTTCTTTTTCATCTTAAGCCATTTTTTGAATTTAAAGCAATCAACTCTTTTCCGTCTATACTTCTTGCAAAACTTGCAAGATCCCTTGAACAAGGACTTTTAGGTTTTTAATGTTACTCCTGCATCTCATTCTTCTTCCTTTCATAATTTAACTTCATTTTGTTGTCTTTTTAAAGTGGTTTATTTCCTTGTCCATAACTCAAACCATAAGAAAAATAATTAATATCTTGAATCTTCCTCTTCTTTATATCTTCCTCAACTTCACTAACAATGTATATCATCTCATTAATAATCCATTCACCCTTTTGAGTATTGTAAAAGGTCTTCATAACACTAAATAAAGATATGAGAGATTCTAAAGTATGTCAAATCAAAAAACTATCTCCTAAGTCAGCATTCATATCTTTCTACTAGTTGTAATAATGCACTAATTTCTTGATGTGCTCTCAAACTCCACTGACTCCATCATAAGTAGTTTTCTCAAGCAAAAAGAGGTAATGACATTTTTTAGCCTTGTTAAAATTCACATATTTTTCAGCAACAGAATCTATGAATGCCTTGGCATTTTGTGAATTGGCAGCACTCTACCTGATGGTCTTATTCATAGTGTATTTCATTACCATCAAACAAATCTTGTTTGAATGTCACTACAAGAAAAACACAAGTTTTTTACGTCTAAAATTGTTAGAAATCCATTGAAAATCATCTATTTCCAACAACTTTTTGATGGATAACAAATGCCAAAAAAAAATACTAGGCAAAAAAATTTTTGAACGTCTATAAATGTCAAAAATTTCTAATATCCTTTCCAATGCCCTTAGAAGTCGGAAAATATGTAATGTAGATATGTGAGAAATGATTACATGGATTGCCATATTATATTTTTCGACGCTTAGGGATGTCGAAAGATTGGACAACAGGGCTAAGCCATGCCATTGGTTTTAAGTTTGTCTAACATTTTTAGATGTCAGAAATAATGACGTGGCATGCCATGTTATGACTTCCAACATGAATTTATGTTGGAAAGAACATAAAAAATGTTGATGTGGCATGCCTCATCATTATTTTTTACGTTCTTGTACATCAAATGGATGTAAAAAATAATAATATTGAATGTCATATAAATGTTTCTGATGTCTCTATACATCAGAAAGGACGTCAGAAACTATAGTGTGGTAGAAAAAATAAATATTTAATTGAAAGACCCTTGCAAATGCACCTGATAACAACAACAATAACAACATCTTATTTGTAGAAAAATCCACAATACTAACCTAACCAAATTATTACAGTTAACATTTTAAAAGTTTTAAATATTCATCAAGTTACAAAATGTTACTATGACTTATGAAAAATGTCCTAAATCTTCCTTATCCTTTTCTTCTTCCTCTTTTTTAGTAGCATCTTCATTTGTAAGGATTTGACCTTGTGGTTGAGTTTGTGATGGAGCTTCAGGACAATGTGGCCATACACTTGGATATGGTTGTTGCAACCAAGAATATGGTAAAATCAGTTATTGTCCAAGAGAAGGTTGCATCCATAGATAATAATATGAAGGAGGTAACTAAGAAGGTGGAGGAGGCATCTGGGATTGTGAATAAGGCATTGGAAGCGACATCTATAGTATATAAAGTATAAGAGGCTGCTACATAGGTGATGGCTAACAAGTTCAAAAAGTTGCATTAAGTAATTCACGCTTTCTTGTAAAGCACCCATCTTTTTTTCCAGATCAATTTGTCTTTGTGAAGAAGAGGAGCCTCCAATGTGATGCACTACTCACCACATCGTGTGTACCTATGATCCCATCTTATAAACTCGACCCCCTTTGTTTCTCCTACAATATGCCTCCATGATTGAGGATTAGATAACATAGAGATTGTAATATCTGGATCACCATTACTCCTTTCTATTGATGCTTGAGTGGATAACAATCTTTCCTTTTCTTTACTAAAAGAATCCTAAAAAGGAAAGTGAAATATGAAAAAGAAGTCTAAGGACTTACATAAGCTAAAAGTAAAGTAAAATTGTTTAAACTTAGCTAAGTAAACAACTTACATATTTTTTAGTAGCATAAGGGTCCACCCATTCCCCACATTCTTCTTTTCTTTTTCTTCTTCTTCTTCTTCTTCTTTCTAGTTCATTTTTCCTATGTCACACTTGAAACACTTATACACAATTAAATCAAAGTACATATATAGAATTTTACTTACATATCTGAGGGCATGTTCCATCACCAATATAGAATCTTTACATTGAAAAGATGCATCTAGATTTATAGCTTAATTCTTCTTATTTTTCTCATGTAGCTTCTTAAAATTTGTATCGTTCCAGTGAGTTAGCAGATTATCCTAAACAAAATCATTAATCCAATTAGGGTTTTTTTCTTTTAATTTTTTTCGAACCTCATTAAATGCACATGATAACATTCTTGAACCTTGTTGGTTAAAAAACTTCCATAGTGCTAAATGATTGGTAAGGATCCATTTGTAGTATTTCTATACATTAGAACCATACATGTGAGCCTCATAGAAATTTGAGAATTGTGAATGGCCTGAGCAAGTTACTTCAGCCAAGTCCAGATCAATTTCATGCCAAGGTTAGAATCAGATTTGCAAATAAGAAAACATAGCAAGCCTCTACAATTATACTGGGGCATTGAAAGAAGTACAAAACTAATCAAGTTGTCTTAGTCAAATAGGTGCAATACATGCTTCCTCTGACTTTTCTCCATTTATTTTTTTCAATGCCATTATATGAAAGTCATGCCAGTTAGAAAACTACTTATTGTATGAAAATTTATAACAGTATTTAATTTACTGATTTCAAAGTTCATTAGTTATTTTACTTATGAGTAAGAATTAATGAAATGGATAAAATTTGAAGAAAGTGATCTTTGACCAGTGTAAGAAGTTAATGCATGAAATGCATGGAAAATTGATGTTTGTCTATAATAATTATAGTAGGATAATTACTTTGCATTTGCTTATGCTTTGTATATTGTCTGGAATCTATTGTAGTTCAACATTTGATAAGTATATTTACTGTAAGTATATTCAAGTTATTGGATTAATAGTGTTGTGGTATGCTATATATGCATGAATGCATACATTAATATTACATAAAGGAATTTATTTTCAAAAAAATAAATAAAAAAAGAAAAACGTACCCATGTTCAGGCACCTTTAATGGCTAGCACATACATTTGTTCATACAATAAAATCATACAATTATTTTCTATCACCAAGCTCTAAATCAAACCCTAAACTCCCATAAAAATGTTAGTACTAACTTTCCAGCTTACATATCACACATAAGTGTGAGATATCCTAAAATAACATAAAATCTAAATCATGGATTCATGAACTTTTATTCCCACTTAAGAAATTGGTCAGAGAAAACCCATAAGCCTATGTCTCAATTTAACAAAAATAAAAAATATGTCCATAGCACTTTCAATCTAAGAATTCATAGAGGCTAAATATATGTCATCAATCCAATAATTAATGGCTAGAGATCATATTGTCATTTATACTTCTCCTCTTTTATCAATTGCATCACAGACAAAGCAATATCATAAGACTTATGGAAGATTTCAATTGTCATTATTATTGTACTATAATAATTATAATTGCAAATAATTAATTATTATAACATAAAATTACAATAATTATGATCGTAAATTGTAATTTAAAATTATATCAAAGATTGATAAGAGATGAGAGGCTCTCCTTAATTACCCAGGATTAAAGCTAAAATATAAAATCAAATCTCTACTAGAAGTTGTCTTCATGTGTACTAATTTACAAATAAGCAAACTTTTTGTCTCCATTTTTTAATTATTCTTTTATCACAAATGTAAATAAGATTCTCAAAATAAACAATGCATGAACTTTTTTGTAGGGAAAGATAGATAGTAAATTAATAAAATGAAGAAAACCTTGAAAATTTGAACATAGTTTTCATCACAAGCTTATATAAATCAAATAAAACAGGAAAAAAAAGAAAGAAAAAAATTGAAAGAATACTTAGGAATATAGCAAGCTTTGGCGATGAGATGGAAGACACCAAGTTGGGGATGGACAGCGGCACTCTTCCAACAACAAGCCAGTAGCCCCATGAGGGTTAGGGAGTTTATGGTAGAGACAAATGATATGGGAAACAGGGGACTATTCGATCTAAAATCAGATTTTTTTTTTTAGTTGATGGATTTCCAACATCACTTGATTTTTTTATGGCTTTGTGACATTTAAGGACTTCGAAAAGGGCAACGTCATCACATGACATGACATTTTTGATATCTCCTAGGATCTTGGAAGAAAATGATGTGTCAAATTTTGTTAAAAAAATTTTTGGTCAGTTTTTTTTACGAATGTGGACGTCAAAATTGTGCCATATCATTGTTTCTGATGTTTATGAGTGTCGAAAAAAGTCTAATACAATTTTTTGCAATTTTTGACGTCTTTTCTAACGAACTTCTGACATGTAGATATTGCCATAAAAATGAAGTTGAAAAATGCATGATTTCTTGTAGTGTGTGTTTATTTTTCATGTTAAGCCCTCTCAACAATAGAAGAATCATCATTAATCACAGGTTTTTCCTCTCTTAAAGCTAGATCCAAATTGGTGATTGCTAAATATAATTTTAGAGATTTAGCCTAATCCTTATAGTTGGCCCCATTCAACATTTTTATAGAGGTCAATTATATAAATAAAGAGGCTAAGGAAAAAATTACTTATGAAATTAATCATAGAAACTAATAATGCAAGTATAACTTTAATTATGCTATATTTTCCTCATAAAATACTAAATACACAATTGCAAATAGTAATACACCATGAAACTCAATGCCAATAGAGTATTTAAGGCTTTATAATATAATATAAGAATTGAACATTATATTTCTAAAACCTAATTCAGAAGGGCATTTAAAATTTTAAGAATATAATACATAATTCTAACACTTACATTATCACCAACAAACTATGTTAACAATATTACACGAATAGGGTATACATATTACTAACATAGCACTCTTCTTGATACAATCAAAATTTTTATTTTAACAAAATTTTATGTAACTGGTCCCACGATATGTGAGTACACAGTTTTACAAAATTTCAGGATATAATATGAGCAATAATTCTTACATAATTTCAATTTCATGCATACAAACATGCAAATTTTAAATAATAACCAAATAGCATCCAAAAAATATGAAAAATTACAAACAATAGTGCAACATGTAGGAATCATCTGATAAAATTTTCAGGCCCAAAAAAAGACCAAATTAGCACTCAACTAAATTGAACAAAAAATAATTAAAATAATTTTATTTTAGAAAATTTTGAAAAAATATTCATAAAAACTGCCTCGAAAAGTGGAGGCTACCTGTGCAATTAGCATCATCATCTTCTGATGCCATGGCGGAGCATGGCTAGCACGTGCTGCCTCTGCATGTGGGTAACCTACCTTTCATCTTCCTCGCCTAACTTTAACTTTTAGGTCTGATGTTAGGTTTTCTTGACCCAGTTTTAACTTGAATTCAATTTTTCAAGTTCAACCATGTTTTTGATAAATTGTTATGTGGGTTTGTATATTCAAAACAATATAAAATTAATCCACAAATCAATTTCATGAAATCGAGTGAAAAATTTATCAATTTCAACCAACAAAATATCAAATCTACTAGGTTGCTTGAATTTTTTTCTTAAAACAAATGCAATTTTAGTTTGATTTTGTTGAAATTGATTGAAGACTTTTGTTTATCTAATCATTCTGGTACCTAGACATTAATCAATCTGAACAAATACCCTACAATTAGGCAAAATTTCATAAAATCAATTTTTTCGTAACTGAAAAATCATGAATTTTGAAATTACAAGCTTAAACACAATTTACCCGTACTTTGTTCAAATTGATTTGTGTGTTTTGCACACTATGAACTTTTGAGATGAAACCCAAAAATAATTTGAGAAATTTTGCTTAAAGTTGTTCAAATTTGAGAGATCAATTTTTTCAAAAAATTTAAATTAATTCAATTTGTAATTCCATATCAAAATTCACTATCAACTCATGCAAGACAAGAATACAAAAAAACAAAAAAAATTTCATATAAAATCCATAACGTTACTTATTATAAATTATGGATTATCCAGTAGTTTAATCACATAAAATCTTTAAACACAATCCATACAAATTGAGCCTTACAATTTGGTTGTGATTTGAATGGCTAAAAAATACGTGAGAAACATTATTGGTTGACAAGTATGAGATGAATATATTGTTTGATTAATTACTAATTAATAACTTAAATGAAGTAAACAAATTTTAAGAATTTCTGCTTTCCATGAAATGAGAGAACTTGTTTATCTACTAAGTAAGAAGAACTTCCTACAAGAATATGATCAACTAAATAACTTTGAGTATTTCTTAAGTCAATCAAATAGTAAAATTAGCTTTTGAATTATCCTACAAATTTAATTCTAACTCTGTGATTGGTTAAAGAAAATGGGTGGAAAAAATTATGTGGCCCCCACGGAAAATGTTTTCTATGCCCTGGTGTGTAGAAAACGGGTAACACTCTTCAACACCGCACTCTACTTCTTCTTGCTACACTTTGTCGTGATCTGCTTTTTCACTTTGCTTCTACTTGTTGCTTCCTCACTTTACCATGATCTACTTCTGCTTGTTGCTTCTTCATTTCGCTGCGGTCTACTTCTACTTGCTACTTCTTCACTTCGCCGTGCTCTGCTTCTACTTATTGCTTCTTCACTTTGTCATGCTCTACTTCTGCTTCCTACTTCTTCACTTCGCTGCGCTTTGCTTAATCTCCCTTAGCAAAGGTCAGTTTACATCTGAAGCAATACTACCCATCTCGCATTGTTACTGGGTTTTCTCATAATTTTTGTTGGGTAGCTTTGTATCTTTTTCGTTTGTGTTTTAAATGTTGATTCTAATCCCAGATCTTATCTTTTCAATTCTTCTAATCCTACCTGCACACACTCCATTTTTCATAGCAGTTGCAATCAATTGAAGTGAACTGGGTTTGTCTATAATTATTATGTTACTTGCCCTGTCAACATATTTTGTTCCTGATGTAGATCTAGTTTTACTAAATCACAAAATGAAGATAGATTAAAAGGGATAGTAGAGTCTATTACATTGTTTGCAATCCAGAAGCAAGTTCAGATCTCTTTGCTTTACTCTGATATAAAATAAAATAAAAACTTATCTTTAATGGCAAAGGATACATCAATTTCATTCGTGTGTACATAAATTTAGAGAATTCAACTTGGTTTGAATATATGAGGAGGCCTTTTCTTTTTGATAGTGAATTTTCCGTGGGCTTTCCTTTCTTGTTTGGTGGCATAGTAGGCTTGGAGTCAAAAGGCATAATCATAGTTTCTATCTCTCTTTTTCCTTTAATCTTCAATTTTTTGTTTAATTTAATTTCTTAACTTGACCTACGAATTAAATAGCAGCTAAAAAAAATGGACTACTAATTAATAAAATATTTAATGGCATGTGTGTAAGATCTTACAATTGAGTTTTGTCTGTGATCCTATATTAGGTGTTCATTAATTACAATGCACTCTCTATTAATAGTGAAGCAATTTACATGCTTTGAGTAATTCTTGTATAAATAGGAATCTCTTTCTTGCAATATTTTTTTATTTTTTTCTTAACAAATAAAAGCTGTGCTATATATAAATGTGCGCTATCTTGATGATCTTGATTGTTTGGCTCCATCCAAAACTACATAATTATTTTTCTTAAAAATGATACACCATGAAAATAGAGACTACACACTGGTATCAATAGAACAATGTCACATTTGAATCTTGTTTCTACTTTGGATTATGTCTAAATCTTGTTCTTATGATGTTAATGGCATTGTGTTACAGCATGCATATGTATATGGAGTGCTAGCTTTTGAAGTAATGGCCACCTACATTGGTTAAGTGTCTGTTCTGTCTCTTATTGCTATCTTTGGGGCTGCCACCACTACTATGGTAAGTACATAGTTCTAGTATCAACTATTTTTATGAGCTCTCTTGCTATTTGCCTTTCAATATCCTGTGGTGATTGGCAAGCTAGATACAAAATCTGTAGCTTCAGTTTTGAAGGTAGAGTCTTGTCTGATTGCCTGAGGGATGATGGCCTGAAGAAGGCTTTCAAGGTTGGGTGGATTTGCCTGCTCTGCATTGCAAAAGTTAGTGGCAAAACCATTCAAACAGAAGCCATTGGAGTATAAATTGAAACAAAAGTTGCCATTGGACTCAACCAATTTCTTTCCAACCAATCACGAGGTTAACCTGTTATCAACATGAGCCAATTTTATAGTAACAAAAATTCTATCTTGTTTTTTTGACAATTATAAAAATTCCTATATCATTCCAAGGGGAAGTGACTATGCAAGATGAAGAAATGAAGTCAAAGCTTATCTCTTCATTTATAGTTTTTTTTTTCATAAGATTATTAATCCCTTTTAATTAACAAAAATAAATTATAATTATAAATATGATACAAGAATAATAATTTAGAAATAAATTAATATAAAGTTTTATATGATAAAATAATTTACTTAGAGGATAAAATTGTTAATAAAAGTAAAAATAATTATCTTTCCTCTCACTTTTCTATCCAAACAAGTAAAGGAAAAAAAATTTTCCTTTTTTTTTCTCTTATTTTTTTTTTCAACCAATCAGTAAAATTACATTCTTTTTTTCATTTTCTTTTCAATCAATTAATAAAATTATAATTTTTTTTCTTTTTATTTTCTTTCCTCTATTTTTTTTCTTTCCAACCAATCGTAAGATAAATGATTGGTAATTAGGAAAAAAAAATTCCATTGAATTGTTTCTCAGATTTTTCTTGAATATTGTGTTTTTTTTTTTGGATGTTACAGTTGTTTTTGAGTTTTCTGCTGTGTTTTGAGTGTAAAGAATCGAAGAAGAGAAATGGAGGGCTGGGACTATAGGAGAAGTATGGACCAGTAACTGACGGTGCGGCTTTGATCCTTGAAGTTTAATTGCAGTTTTACGGTCATGACTAAAAATTAAGACCCCTTTGTTGATTAGAACACCATTAAAGCTCCACAAGTTAAAATTATTACAAAATGTAGAACACAAATCAATAGTGATGGAATTCGATAATCTGAATAGTGATTTTCTTTTATGTACGAACAAGGTGAAAAACCATGACAAATCCGAATTCTATTTGGATGTTAGCTGAAATTTTTATCTTAAACCTTCAGATTCATAAAGCAAATAAAGAAAAATGTCAGAAACTCTATTTTGATGTTCTCTTCCTTCACACGACAACAAAGAAGGAAGAAAATGGACAACTCAGCAAAATTGAAGAAAGCAACGTCACTCTCTGTAGCCGGTGACTGGATGACGTGACACGCACCCATTGGTTAATTTGAATGAATGTTTATGTATAATTAATGTATTTCTGATGAAGTACGTGACCCCATCGCGTTGTAAAGGAAGCAAGTACAAGACACAATTATAATGTCATACCAACTTTCTACTTTTAAAAGGCTCCTCATTAATGACCACATTTATCTGGAACACCGACCTGAAATCCTTTGGACCACCACTCATCACTGTGCATATATATCAACTTACACTCATGAATCACGTCTTTTACCCAAGTTTGGCTTCTTGCTCTGCTGTCTAATTACTATATATTTAATAATATCTTCTTACACATCACTTTACAAGAGAACATCCCACCAATTGAGCACTAATTATTTTGTTTTAGAAGCCTTAGATCCAAATTCCACTAAAAATGTGCGGGATCGGTACATATGAAAAAGGCGAAAGTACAATGTTTTTCTTGCTATTACGGAATACAGAAATATTATTATTAAATAAATATTAAATAAAAAATAAATCGATATATATGATAATATTTTTTCAAATATGAGAAATCTTATAATATCAATTTCTATTAAAAAATTAATATTTAAATTAAATGTTACATTTGATGTTGATTTGAGTTAAGAAAGTTACATATTTTAAAATTATTTAATTTGTGTCATTTTGATTTAAATTATCTTTAAAAATTATGTTTTCTTAACGATATAAAAATGATTAATTTATCAATTAAATTTTTATTTGATTATACTTTAAAGAACTTTATTATAATATAATTCATTATTTATTTGATTATACTCAACTAATTTTTTTATTAATTTCTCAATTTAATTCTTAATTAAATTGTATACTTACAATTAATTTATTGATATGATAATATTACAATTAATTTTTTAATTTATTAAGGCTATAAAATTATAAAATTTTCTAATAATCATTAATTTTTTCTATTTTACTAAGACTACAAAATTGTCAAAATAATTAAAAAAAATGCATGTATATGAAGGCATATAGATTAGACATTAATTTTGTATTAGGAATTGACATATATCTAAGGTATTACACCTTGGTTCTAACATATTAATTGATATCTAAAGTCTCAACACATTTAAAAAAGTCAGTGCATCTCCTTGACTCTCATTCTGTTTTAACTTGCTTTGAAGGTTTATAGTTTATTTTTTTCCTTTTTTCCTTTCTCTTTTATTGCTTAGTTTGTGCATAGGGAATGATTAACCTTTTTTTTTTTTCCTTTTTCCCTTTAAATAAGCGTATGGATCTTTTAAACAAGAGGATAATAGATATACTTGATATGTGTGTATATTGTCTTGTGGATTGCCTTTGATGTGGAAGCACTCATTGCAACTATCAACAATAATGTTACATATATATTGCTTAGTTTGTGCATAGGGAATTGTTAACAACATTGTTCATTCTATCTAGTCTCAATGCTTTTTCTGATATTTTTATAAGGTTTGCTCAGTTGCTGTTTCAAGTTTAATTTTTTGTTCCATTAATACATATATTAATAATTTGTTGGAATCATTGTTTTATAATGTATTTGAAATTTTTGTTGATCCAAATGTATAGGATTTTGGTTAGATGGTCTGTAAAAACATAGTTAGTAGCTGGTTTCTGTAAAAATGTAGCTTGTGGTAGGTTTTTATAGTTTATTTTTAATTTCTTAATAGAACGACGACAATTTTTTAACATAAACTAATATCTTTTATACTACTACAAAATGCAGATATAACATCGTTAAATACATGTTGGAGAAAAGGTAAATAGATATACATATATATGTCATGATCCAACCCACAAAACATGACTAGTGTAGAAGGTCACCGTTAGGAAATCCCTTACAAGCCTGACCATGCAAAATAATATACAATTAGACTAATACACAACTAAATATGCACATATCCATTTTAAAGAAAATCCAACAGAATTTTCTCTATTTTTCGAATGACTAGGCACAAGGCCTATACAACAATGAAAGGGCTACATGCCCACTATAACCTGTACAGTGACACCAAATAACAATGGTCCAAAATAACACAATGTATACTTACTGGGCACTCCACAAATAACATACATGCATGCATATAATTCTATCAACTGTCATTGTTTTCCCACCATTTATATACCTTTATACTCCACAGAAATGGTCTACTCGATCAAGGAGTAAATCCCGTATCAATGTGATGTGGAGGAAAGGCATGCATATCCTGTGGCTTTGAAAAACTTTGAGAAAAGAGGAGTGAGTTTCATAGAAACTCAGTGAGTAAACAATACTATAAAAATAATATATATAGATAAAATAATGATATTCAATTAACCATACACTCAATTGGAATCCAAGGAAAATTCCTAGTGGTAATCACAATATCATAAACATCCCCAAAGTCAATCTAATATGCATGCCGAATATATATATATATATATATATTCGATAGCCCACCCTTATTATACCAGTTCAATATGCATGCTGAATATTCATATATTCGACAGCCCACCCTTATTTCTCCGCTACACCGGCTAGTCATAAGTACCATCGGATTATCAATGGATTTTCAATGGATCTAGGGCCTTAATTTATTAAGTCATTTGAAATATTATGCTATAAAAATAAAAGCATAATTTCATCACATCAAATAAATTTTCATGTATATACAACATACCATAAAGTTTTCAAAGAAAACTAATATCAAAATCAAATCATTTAGGAAAAACCAAAATATTCTATACAACCAAATTATTTAAAAAAAAATTGAGATTTATTAAGTCAGGAGGATTATCCACTCACCTTAGACACTCCTTAGAATGATCTAATTGTCACTCAAGGTGTTAAATTAGTTCACTTGGAGAAATCAAGCTATTCAACCTAATTGGATATAATCGATGTTAAAATTAGCTTTTAAGCTTAGATTGAAGATTTTCTAGCTAAACACACCATTTAATATTAAAATTAAACTTTAACAATAATTGAACTTTCAGATCAAATAGTTAAAATCACCTACTTGGGTTTCTCAGCTGAAACTTCAAATTTTTGGTGTTGGTGTACTTGATCCTTCAATAGAAACTTCATTAAAGTAAGACAACACAATACAAGGAAAATTTCAGCTTTCATCAGTTTTGCACAGTGAGAGTTTCAACTAGCCCATCTTGAAAACTTGAGGTAAATATGCTATAAAATAAATTTTTTACTCTAGGATTACTCATCACCTTCCAAAGTGCAGGTGGAGAGCTCGCCGCCAATCATATTGTCATCGATGAGCCAATTCATAGTGTTAGCCGAACTGCACTGTTGAGGAGAGAAAAAGAAGCGTCCAACTACAACTCAGCTATCTGATGAAGGAAGGAAGCCAAAAAAAAGGGAAAGGAAGGTTGACTGTGGCTGGAGCTCGCTAGATTGAAGAAGAAGCAAAGTCGCCCAAAGATTGCGCAACAAGGGTGTCATTAAAAGAGAACCAAATGCACACACACAAGGAGGAGGAAAATCGGTGTCAGAGAAGAAGAGAAGACACCGACTGACTCGTTAGACGGTGAAGGCTCAGTCGGGGTCGAAGTAAAGCATTAAGAAGCTATAGGGGAGGGGTTGGAGGAAGCCAGTGGCGTGAAAAGAAAGATAGGCCACTAAAAAATTTAAACAACAAAAAAAAAGCGGGGTAATTTATGTTTTGACCTCATTAACTTTCCACCAACTTCAAATAAGTCCTTTTGAAAAAAGGAAAATTCCATTTCACCCCCATTGAATTTTTAAAAATTTTCAATTTCGTTCCCCTAACAATAATAATAATAATAATAATAATAATAATAATAATATTAATAATAATAATAATAATATTATTATTATTATTATTATTATTATTATTATTATTATTTTAAGATATTACAATATATATGAGTGATGCTGTTTTTGTAATTTGGAATTATTTTGTTTGATCATTTTAATTATTTCAAATTATTTTGTCTAATTTATATATTAACAAAATATTCTCTAATAATTAATTTTTTTAATCCAATCAATAATTCCATTGTACTAAGGCTATATAATTGTTAAATATTTTATTTTGGAAAATTTTCAAAGAAATTTTGAAGTAATTAAATATTATTTAATGTATAAAATAATATAATGATTGAAATATTATTTAATTGATAAAATAATTCAATTATTTAAATATTATTTCATTGACAAAATTTTTCAAAAAATAATTAGCTTTGGGAAAATTATTTTGAAATTTTAATAATATATAATCTAAAAATAAAATAAAAAAATTAATTAAAAAAATTCAATGTGATTATATAATATTGAGGCGGTAGTAACATTTTTTGTAAATATGTTGAAATTAAATACATTGGTTATAATAAAAAATCGATGTATAAAAAAATAGAAAAATAATTAAAAACAATTCAACACAGGTATAATATGAATCGATGGTGGTGTTTTTGTAAATATGTTAAAAATTAATACATCAATTTTTATAAAAAATTAAATTATAAACTTTAAGGCATCAATTGTTTATGAGGAAGCGATGTAGATGCAAGAGAATAGACTTTGTTCCTACATGTTAACCATCATCTAAAGTCTAGGTATCTTTAATTAACATGCCAATTCTTCCCCTGGCTCTTATTTGCTTTCCCCTAATTAAAGTATGTATCCAAAATCATTCTTAAACCCTTGTTGTATTTGTCTTCGTTATCTCTGATATTCGCATTTCAAGTCCATTGCTAACCAAGGTAGAGAACTTCTTTCTTCTTACACTATATTCTTTTCTTCATTGCTAAGTTATATCAAAGTTTTTTTAAATTTTATTAGCTTTGTACTTTGTTGATCATTTATAGTTTAGGGTTTAGCTTTTTTTTTTCTCTTTTGTTTCTTAGTTTGTTTATCGAAAATGATTTGGGTTAGAGTTTATTTTTTAGTTGTGGTTTTTGGCTGGTATAAGATAGCTTTTAGCTGTTATTAGTTGGTCATGTCTTGTTTTTAACTAACCACTAGAAAAAAGAAAAAAAAAGTTGAAAATTTGCTACCTATCAATTGTACCCATTATTTGCCTTTTGTTATCTTGTTTATGCGTATATGATATATTCTTATGACGTGAATTTAGGTAGATAGCCTTCACGTCACCATCATAACATGATAGGTTAGTAATCTTGCTACAATATGATTTTGATCATCAAATTAATACAAAGTATTGTTGAAATTATTTAATTTTGTTTATATATCTAATATATGTGATAATATAAAATTGCACCACTTGATCAAAGTGGATAGTAATTAGCAATTTTACTTTGAACAAACCTTCTATGTTCTTGAAGGCACTATTACATTAATTTATAATATTCATTATATTCTTTTGTTATATATATGTATTGCATGTTCATTTTATTCCACCCCTGAATTAGCAATTTTATTTTAAACAAACCTTCCTTGTTATATTTATGTTTACATATAGTTGTATAATTCAGTCACAAATTATTATTAGATGATGACATATTCCCTGAATTATTATTTTGTGAATTTAATTACTTTTTCTTTTCCTTTTAAACGAGCATATGGATCCTTCTTAGCATAGTAAGAAGAGTATGATGGGTGGTATAATTATGAAGGAGATGACCCTGGTGCATAACAGAAGAGAGAAAATGAAAGTTGAGTTTAATGCTAAAGGTCAAGCAATTGGAGCAAGGTCATCCAAATATAAGAGTTACATTGGAATGTTGACACACACCAAAGTGCTAATCAATATTAAGCATTGGAAAGAAGTACCAAAGGACATCAAGGAGAACATTTGATAGGATGTCTTGGTATATATTACTTATCTCTAATTTGTGTTTGAGATATATATTACTATCTTCTTAGAATAATTATATTTAAGTATAATTTATGTATCTGTTGTCTTGTAAACCACCTTTGATGTTGATGCAATAAGGAGAAAAGAAGTTTCAAAGCTTGTCGAGAAGTGGTGGAATGACTTCATGAATCGGTTAACAACGGATTACATCACCATCAAGAAGAAGGGTGATGAAAACCCCTTTAAGAGATATAACTTTCTTGATTAACAAGTGTGGGATGATTTTGTGGAATAACACTAGTCTAAAGCTTTTTAGGAAAATTTGGCTATTTTACCTTGTATTTTTTTTTTCAACTATTATGAGTAAGTTGATCATGTTATTAACTAATTTTTTTTGTCAACAAGGTATGAATGCAACCAATAGGGAGAGACAAGAAAAAAAAAAGTATAAACATAGGTTGTCTTGTAGAGGATATATGAAGCTAGAACAAGCTTTGCTGAAAGAAAAGCTTATAGAATAACAAGCTTTTAATTAGTGCAATTCACTAATAATTTCCATATCTCAACATAAATTATGGAAAAGAGTGATGATCAACACAAAGGGTGAATATATGATCAAAGAAAGCTAAATAGTTGTTGAGAAAATTGTAAGTAATTAGGAAGTGTTAATTGCTTAAATTATTAAAATTGAAAGTAATTATAAGTGTTAAGTGCTAATAAATATTCTTAATTATATGTCACATGATTCTTTCATGCAGCAATTAACCCAATAAGAGTTTACTCCATTTGGAAGGATAGACATATTGATAGTTACATTGGGAACTCAAGAGCATCCTATTAGTGTTAGGCGGTTAGAGGAGGAATGAGTCTTGAGGCTTATTTTGGAGGATCATTAAAGCATTACTGAGGATCATCACTTTCTATGGAGGATCTTATTGCAAAGGTTACTGTTTGAGTGACATAAAAAATGAGAGAAGAGACCGAGCTAAGATGGGAGAACTCTTTGAGTAGAAGATGATGACCTACCTTTAAAAATGGGCATGCAACAACTCAATGACCTAAGATCTATTAATGATGAGGTAGATATGTATCCTCTTCTCCCGTAGCATGAAAGCCAACTACTCGAGAAACCTTAGCCCATTTGTAGAGTTATCAGAGGGAAATGACTATTACTAAAAATTTAAACTTTCTTTATTATGTAAGTAGTTTCTAATATTTTCTATGAAAAAATAGCATTATAAATTTTTCAATTTTGGTTTTTTTGTCTATATAACAATGAACCAAATGTTAGTTAGCTTTGGCACCTGAGGACCATATAGTGGCATATGGGAGGGTTTTCCGCAACCATAACCTTAATTACCAAGAACTACTAGACGATCAAGCAAAGACCATCATTGACATCCCACTAGATCAGACTACAAAACTACCTATGCCAAAGGATGAAATAAGGACAATAGGCTAAGTTATTAGGACTTGCATTGCATGGCCTAAAAGTTTGATCACTTTGATGAGTCAGTTTTATCGAGGTCAAATCACATTAATAATTTATAAAATCGAAGTTACCTAAACTATTTGTAGCATAGGCAATCCGGGTCGAATCCAAGGATCATGTT
>JANHAO010006595.1:0-21159 GCA_026873985.1 Saraca asoca
CTAAGGAGGTCAGCTCCTCCAATCTATTCTCCATTGTCTCAAAATCAAGGTCCTCTAAATTTTAGGTTTAATGTCAAGTAAAGGACTACTAGGGGACTTAATCATATATCATGCAGGAAGATAGGATATGCAATACTACACTAAAGTGGCTGAATAGCAGAACCAAATTACTCCTCTCTTAAGCAGTTTCAAATCAAGTTCCAAAGGATTAGATAGGAAGAAGATCTAGTAACTAACCACTACACACATACTACACTGCACTAAACAAGTTGAAAAAATGGCAGGAAACTAAAAACACAACAGCACAATAACAAAGGCTAAAAATCACTCAAAACAACATAAATTAACATATCTACACATTTTTTAAAATTGTAGGATCACCACAGCATGAAAACTACACAAAAGGGGAACCTAAAAATTAAATAAAAAATCTTAAAAAAAAAGTGGTCTAAACAATGGAATTTGGCCAAACCAGGTGGTTGCTTATAGCAAAGCATGAGCCTTGCTTAGCATGATGTCCTCCAAAAGTCTATCAAAATTCAGCTTATTCTGAGATGGCAGGTCCAGCAAAGAGCAATGCTATTGTAAGTGGAAAAATAGAAACCAAAACAAGGGAAATAAAAGAAGCAGCTGCAAAAACAAAATGTTAGTGATGGTTATCATATAAAAACATTTCTAGTAAGATTGATAAAATCAAAATGATCCCCGGTAATGGCACCGAAATTTGATGCAGTTGTCAAGACCGATTAGATTAGAAATTTATACAACCGAAGCTACCTAAACTACTTGTAGTATAGGCAATACCGGGTCGAGCCCTTGGATTATTTGGTGGATGATATGAATCAGGTTAGGAGATGGAAATAAGGGGGGTTGGCAGTAACCAAACGATAGCTAACACTAACATCTAGCTACAAAATAGAAACAAAAACAAGGATAATAAACTAACCAGCCAAGGGAATTAACTTGAGATTAATGCTTCCTTTATCACTAAATATTCATTAAATTATTGATCATATTCTATGGCTTAAAATCACAACAAGAATCATTAAAAATGATTAATGAGTCTAATCAGAACTCAGCTAGAAACAATCCATCAAAATCTCAATGCATTGCTTGGTTTTCCTATCCTCTTCTATAAGTGATTATCAAAACCTCAATAATCATATTAACATCTAAATCAAATGGATCCATTCAACTCAGATATCACAGTGAAAACAAAGATGAAAGGAGAAGAAATGACTAGCAAATTGAATGCAAGTTGAGGGAATAAAATCTCCACATTAATCTTCAAGTTTGGTCAACCCTTGGACTGATTACAACTCAGCCTTCCATGGAAGGCAAAAACTACAAAGAAAAGAAAGAAAAACACATCCTACACTATTGCTATCTAATGCTAAAAACCATACTCAGAAAAGCTAAATTAAAAGCTTAAAATAAGAAGACTTTGCCTAGGCCAAGAGAAGGCAGCTGATGGTAGGTGAGTAGGCAATGATTATGGTGCAGTGTAGTCTGGTTTTGCTTGCTACTACTACTTTGCATGCTATGCATTTTTGTAGACTACATTCTTTGCTTTTTCTTCTGACTTACTGCTTTTTAGCTAATTGATTGTTAGCTGGTTCAAGAGATGGGCTCAAGATCCATGCCAATTGGGGCCTTAAAACTCCAATTCTACAGAGGCCGAACTCGTAACAATTCTACCTCTCTATTGCAACTCATTTTCATGCTCATAATGATCTATTTAGCTCTATAAGTCTTCATAAGAAATGTAGCATTATGTCTCAGCTTCCATTTGGGCTTTGTTTAACCTTAATTGGACCTCTATAACTCCAGTTATGGTCTGATAAGTGCACAAAGGCCAGGCTACCTTAGACAATATTCTGGTCTTGAATTCAACTCCAATTTTAGATAGCCAATTGGGTGATTCAGCCTTGGAATCTTCATGAACTTTGTAGAACTATGTCGTAGCTTTCCTACAAGACAAGAATCACATTAATTAGACAAATGTAGCTTGAGTTATGACTAGATTATAGAAATTGCTCAAAATGGCCAAATTATGCAAAATTTCTACTATGATGCCAATTGACACTAAATCATAAATATGCACTAACACAGCTGAAAGTAAGTCATTTTGGATCTTAAAATGCTAAGTGAGAGGACAATTAGATGTGTGAAATATTTTGTTATCAGTATACATCCCATTAGCTTTCCTGACTGCATAATCTATTCTATTCTAAAATTATTGTGAATTTATAGCCATGTTGGATATCAACATCCTTGCGGCATCAAAGGTTTTGCTTGTCAATGTTCCTCCACTTGTAGCATCTATCATACTTCTGTCCATAGGGAGGAGACCTTTATAGAAGTATTAGATCAAGAGCTGACCATTAATATGATGATATGGATAGCTAGCACAGATCCTTTTGAATCTCTCCCACCACTCATATAAGGCCTCTCCACCAAGTTGTTTAATGTTATAAATTTCTTTCTTGATGTTGGCAACTCTAGAGGCAGTGAAGTATCTCTTTAAGAAAAGTCTAATCATCTTAGGCCATGTGCTTATGCAACCAAGAGGAAGATAGTAGAGCCAATCCTTAGTTGAATTAGCCAGGGAGAAGGAAAAACCTCTCACCTTGATCTGCTCCTTTGAAATTCCTTAGGGCTTCATGGTTGAGTAGACCACATGGAATTCTTTTAGATGTTTTTTAGGGTCTTCTCCAACTAGATCATGAAATGTACACAATAATTGTATCTATCTAGATTTCAACTCAAATGTAGCATTAATCTTAGGATAGTTGGTGCATTATGCTACTAATTAAGGTCTATAGCAGCCAAATCCTTCAAGTTCCTTTGATTGAATGCAATGTTTTCCAAGCTTCAATGGGATGAATTTTCAAAAATCAAGTCCACTACAAAAGGTGTTGAAATTGATGCAGGATCCTGAAATAGGCCAGATTGGTGTCTACTCTCTTTCTCAAATTCTACATGGATCTTTCAATTTCTAGATCATATATTAGCTCAAAATAATGAAAGGATTGAGTTATGGACCAAAAAACTTAATAGGAAATCAAAAATCAAAAGAACTAAAATGGAAAGATAGTAAAATATTTCAAAAAATAATAAAAAATTGAAAGTCATAGTAAATGATAAAATTTGGCAACAATAGGCTAAGGTTCATCATAACACAAGAATCTTGCTCAGAAGGCCAAAAACTATTAGCTTGCCAAATTTAAGCTTCTAATTCCACAGAAAATTTTTCTAGCCGACCCTACTAGTAAAATAAAAAAAATAGCAAAGTATGAAAACATAGGGGTGAAAATAGGGGGTTAAGGACTAAAATTAAAGTCTAATACTAATGTCAATATCCAAATACTATATACAATTGAAACTACAAAGAAATCAATCAACCAACCCCTGACAATGACATGAAATTTTCATGACTATCAAGACTAACAAAGATAATAATACTAAAGTATCTAAGCTCATACCAAGGGTGAGCCTAGGGCAAATCAATTAGTGATTAATTTTAGTATGTTTATAGTGTAAAATGAGGGTTTGGATATTTAATTAAAATAGGAATTTAAACAAACAGTTTAAATGCAAGCAAATAGAATCTAAACGTAATTTATAAATATTTTGTATCCCTTTATACTTGGTTTTTTGTCATGTTTATGAGTTTATTTGGATACATGTAATTAGTTTTGTGTTTTGCTCAGTTTTTGTGCTTAATTGAATTTATTTAGTAAATTTATACTGTTTCAGACTCTTTCAGATTTTTGGGCATATCATGAGTTTTGGACCTTAATTTTAGGTTATTATTATGTCTTTGGAAAGCTAAGAGAAAGATATAAAAATATCAAGAAGAGTGCCCAACCTAGTTCAATTGTTTCAGAGGTCAAATAAAGCCTATTAGCCAGAATAAAGTGTTGACCAATGACCCAAAACTAGCTCTTGGATTTTCATAATAAGTGGAGCTCCACCCATCATTTTGGTGCAAATGCAAGACCATATGATCGCTAAGGTCCATCTCTACAAATTTTATGAAAGCTTGAGGTCCAACTACATGTTTTGAATTAGTTACATAGCTATGTACTTAAGTGTTTTGAATTAGTTTCCAACCGAGAGGTAGTGCAACGAGTTTATAAATACTAAGCTGAGCCATAATTGTAATAACTTTTAGTTTCATTTTTTGTATTATCTCTAATTTGGAGAACGAAAGGAGCTCTACTTGGCTAAGACTCCAGCCTGTAATTTGGTTTATTCTTTCCTTTTATTTTGCACTTTATTTTCACATTAATGTGTAACTAAACCTCCATTTCAATCTAAGGAAATTTTTGCACTAATTCTTTAGTTAGTTGTGAGACTTGCTTTGGTTGTCCATTTATTCCCATTTTGATTCTTTTGATCCACTAATTTGCTACTTATAATTGCTTTGTATGATTAGTTAACAAGGCCTATTAATTAATTATTTAATGTGATTTAATGCTAGCTAGATTTTTATAAGCAATGATATTATTTGTGGCTATTTGGCTCTAGGATAGCAATAAGGTGTTAATTTGTTGTTAGGCAAATCAATTCTCCTAGAAAATTGAGAGTATTTAGTTAGTTTGCTGCTGGGCTAAATTAATTAATTAGACGTGGTATTTTCAAAACTTAATGCTATTGATTTAAGCGCTGGGCTTCAACTGATTTAGTAATAAGAGTCAATTGGCTTTTAGGTTTGATTGGCTAATATAGGAAGAAATTAACAAATATTAATTAAGTGTTGAGCTTGATTAATTTCTTGCCTAAGTAGTCAAAGTGGAATGAAATAATAGTGTCAAGGATTGGTCACAAAATTAGTTACAAAAGTCCCTTGGATTGAGCTTTTCTCCATTTGATTTCCCTTCATTTTTTATTCTATTTTGCATGGATTTAAATTGTTAGTTTTAATTCTTATTTGTAATTAAATATCCAACCCCCCCCATTTCATACTGCAAACACATTGAAGTAGATTATAGACATGATCTGGACTTACCCATGCTACTAGTTTAGCTAGTTCTACTTTATCTTTGCCGGTCTCAATAACTATCAAATTTTGGCATTGTTATTAGCGACTAACTGATTGATTTTTTTGTGTTTTTAGTTGTATATAGTTTTAGGATATTAGCATTACTATTAGGCTTTAATTTCAATCTTTGACCCCTATTTTTGCATAATTCCCTTAGTTTTTCAGGTTTTCTAGCACAATCGACTAGTAAAATTTTCTATAGAATTAGAAGCTCAAATTTGGTAAGGCATTTGTTTTAGGCCTTCTGAGTAAAGCTTGTGCTTTGTCATGAGCTTCGACCTATTTTTTCCAAATTCCATTATCTATTATGATTGTTAAAATTTTTAAATTATTTTGCTATTTTTTCCTTTTCAATTCTTCTAGTTTTTGATTTCCTACTAAGCCTTTTTGTGCATAACTTGATCCTATCATATTTTTGAGTTAATATATGATCTAGAGATTGAAAGAATCTTGCAGAACTTGAGAAGAGAGAGAAACCCCCAATCTAGCCTATTTTAAGGCCCTGCATCAACTTTAGCTTTAGCAACTTCTTCTCCTAGTTCAAGCACTACAGTGGACTTATTTTCTACAAGTTCATCACCTTATTCAAGCATGGAATATATGGCATTCCATCAAAGGACTTTGAAGGAGATAGCTACTATAGACCTTAACTAGGAAATCTTGTGCATAAACTATCCTAAAATTGACACTACATTTGAGCTGATGTTTGGTTTGATTCACCTACTACCTACATTTCAAGGTCTGGCTGGGGAAGATCCTCATAAGCACTTGAAGGAGTTCCATATGGTTTGCTTAATCATAAAACCTTAGGAAATTTCAAAGTAAAAAATCAAGCTAAGAACCTTTCCGTTCTCCCTAGTTGATTCAATTAAAGATTAGCTTTACTACCTTCCTCTTGGTTCCATTAGCACATGGCATGAGATGACCAGACTCTTCCTTGAGAAATACTTCCCTAGTTCTAGAGTTAGGAAGGAAGTTTGCAGCATTAGATAACTTGGGGGAGAGGCCTTATATGAGTATTGGGAGAGAATCAAAAGGTTGTGTGCTAGTTGTCCCTATCACCAGATTAATGATCAACTTTTGATCTAGTATTTCTATGAAGGCCTCTTACCTATAGAAAAAAGTATGATAGATGATGCAAGTGGAGGAGTATTGGGAGATAAGACCCCTGACATTACAAGAATGCTGATATCAACATGGCTACAAACTCACAGCAGTTTGGCAATAATCAGACTATGTAATGAAAAAGGTCAAAAAGGTGCACACATCCAATCTAAAGAGACAAATGGCAAACATCACCCTAATAGTTTAGCAACTCCAGCATACCATGGGATATAACTAAGAGGCAAAACTGTATGACATATGCTTAGTTCCTAGATACAACACTAAGATATGTCCTATCTTCTTCTAGGAGACTAACCCCTTCCAACAAGTCTAGGCCATGTGGAGATTTCCAAAAATAATAAAAGATTCCCAAAGTAGACCTAGCAACCATACAACCTTTACTCTAACACATATAACCCTAGTTGGAGAGATCATCCCAATCTAAGATATGGTAACTAGGCTGTATAGTAAAGTTCCTATCAACAATCTCCATATCAAATGTAGTAACAAAACTAGAATTAGATGCAGCAACAAAACCAAGATTCATTTTCAATTAATGCCTTATCAAACATGATGAAGATTATAGCTCAACCAAACCTACAATTCTAACAAAATATTAGAGGAGAAATTCAGCAAATAAAGTAGGACATTAGCACCATCAACACCAGACTTCATATAGTAGAAGCCAAGATAACCAACCTAGAATATTAGGTTACAGGTAGATTACCTTCCCAAATAGTAGTAAATCCTAGGGAAAATGTAGGTGCAATATTGTTGTGGAATGGTAGAGAGGTAGAGACCAGAGATAAGTAATCAGTTTCAGAGCAAAAAAAGGCAAAGACTTCTAAACAAGTAGATAGTTCTTAACTAGTCTATCCACTCCTCCCTTCCTAAGCAAATTGGTATAGTATAAAAGAGAAAGTCAAGACAATGTCATCCTAGAGACTTTCAAAAAGGTAGAAGTGAACATACCCTTATTAGATATGATCAATCAAATCTCAAGGTCTACCAAGTTCGTTGAGGAACTATGCACAACCAAAAGAAAATTGAGATGTAATGAGAAAATAAGTATAGGGGAGACTATTTTACTGTCATTCAAAGAAAAATACCCTAGAAATGCAAGGATTCAGGTACCTTTACCATTCTATGGTCCTTAGTAATACCAGATTAGCAAATAGGTCTAATGCTTACCTCGAGAGAGTTGTTTTATATGTTTTGGTAAGGGTGAATAACTTCATTTTTCTAGTAGATATTTACATTTCAAATATGGTTGATGATCCCTTAACAAGAAACTCATTTCCCATCATTTTAAAGAGGCATTTTCTAAAAACAGAAAGAATAAAAATAGAAGTGTATGATGGTACTCTAACCATGAAATTTGATGATGATATTATGAAATTTAATATTTTTTATTTAATGAAACACCTTGTTACTAATGATGATTGTTCATTTTCTATTAATGTGCTTAATCCCTTAGTATAAGATGTAACTGATTTGAGTAACCTTGATGAATTAGAAGCAAGAATTGCAAAGTTGTAGTTAGAGATAAAACCTAAATTAGCAACGTTGCACTCTTACCTCTTCCCATAACCAAGTTACTACCTTCAGTGGTCCATACACCAATTTTGGAATTAAAACCATTATTAGACTACCTAAAGTATGCATACCTGGGAGAGGGAGTAGACCATCCAGTTATCATAGTAAAGAATCTAACTGTAGAACAAGAGGAAAAACTAATCAGAGTGCTAAAAAATCACAAGTTGGCAATAGGATGAACCATTATAGACATTAAAGGCATTAACATTTCCATGTGTATAAATAGAATTCTACTCAGAGATGATTCCAAACTAACCAAAGAGCCTCAAAGAAGATTAAATACCCTCATGATGGATGTGGTCAAAAAGGAGATCTTGAAACTTATAGATGTTGGAATCATTTACCCAATTTCAGATAGTAAATAGGTCAGCCCTGTTCCAATGGTGCCTAGGTCACAATTGATTTTGATGGCTGCATAATATGATTGAATAAATTATCTTGCCTCTTGATCCTTGAATTTGATTAGCATAGTGATAAAGTTTGAAATGTTTATAGATTGATTTTGGTAAACATATAGCCCATGAGATTTTGAGCCATTACTAATTTTTTATCAGGTTCATATTCTTCTTATGTGTGATTTTTTTTTATGAAATTGTTGCCTTAATGCTTGTTTTGAATCTTTTTGAAATTACATTGGTACATGCATATGATTAAAGTATTATTTGATTAAGCCACTTTTGCCCTTTTAGACAACATTGCAATGTACCATTGTTGAGCCCCCTTAAGTGTAATTAACCTTTTTCTTATTTTGTAACCCATTGCAAAGCTAAGCCTTGAATGTATTTACCTTTTCCTAACCTAAGGGATTAGTAAAGTATTTGATTCATTAGTGGGATGGGTTCTTGAACAAGTGTGGGGATGCATTAATTGTTTGGTGAAAAGGCATATGTGAGTCATTACAATAGTCAGGAGAAAATAAAAGAAGACAAATGTTAAAGAAGAAAAAAGAGAAAAATAGCTCAATAACACAATGTGAAAATTTATGATGTAGATCTCAATTTTAATTTCTCAATTGCTTGTTTGAATCTATACTATAATGCTCTATTAATCTCTTTGGTTTTGCACTTTCATATTCTTACCTTCCCTTTTCCTTTGGCTATATTACAACCCTTGAAAAAGCCTTTTGATTTGTGCTATGCTTGTAAATTGAGTAGTGGAGATTAGATAATAAGCAAGCTTATAGATAGTGCATTTTCATGGATTTTGAAATTGAGTAAAACACTTGCCTATTTTAAACACTAAGAGAGTTAGAGAGCTTATATTATGAGGGTCTACTAATTTGATCTACATTCCTTTTTATTCAAATTATTTTTCTAGTTGATTTTCAATTTTGAGTTGCCAAGAATGTTACTTCATGATGTTCCATATTCCTTGAAATTTTTATTGTTTCCTTGCTTTTGGTTTTGCATTCTTATCATTATTGAAAAGTTTATGTTTTGAGTCTAATTTGGTTTAGTTTTGGTGTCTTGCCCGAGCACATGCAACAGCTAAGTGTGAGGAAATTTGATGAGCACAATTTCTACACATTTTACGTCTCTTCCCCACATATCCTTTTGTCATGATTTTGTGCTAAATTGGATACTTGTGATAGGTTTCTTGATTTGGTCAGTTTTGGAGCCTAATTTGATCAATTTCGTAATTTGGCATTATTTCAGGTTTTTAGGTGTATATGAAGTTCTAACTTTGGTTTTGGGTGATTTTTACATCTTTAAAAGGCCAAAAGAAAGCTCCAAAAATGTTATACATAGTCTTAAGCCCAGTTTAGCCATTCAAAAGGGTTAAATTTAGCCCAAAAGCTAAAACATAGTGTTAACCTACTGACCCAAAACTAGTCTCAATATTTTGACCATATTTAGAGCTTTAGACCATAGTTCAATGCAAACCCCAGTGCATTGGATAGCTAAAATCTACCTTCACAACTTTTATATAGGCTCAAAGTGAAACTGAACCATTTTGTTGTGAATCCAAGTGACAAATGTTATTATAGGGTTGGATTGCTCTACAAAATTGTTTCAATTTTTAGCCCATAAATTAAATTATAAATCAAATTTTCTAGCTAATAATCAAGCTTGGAAATGGTGACAAAGTGAAAGTGAAGCAAATTGGAGCTATTTCTTTAATTTTATCTATAGGCCATATTTTAGAATTAAAAGACATTTTTTATGCACCTTGGATGAGAAGAAATTCAATTTCTATTGTTACTTTGGATCGTGATGAACATATTTGATATTTTGGTAATGGAAAGTTTCAATTGCTTTATAATTCCTTTGTTGCTGGTTCTAGTTTGTTGTGTGATGGATTGTATAATATAAACTTGGTCACCTAGGGCACAAATGCCTGGGCCACATATCTAGGGAGAGGATATAGTGACTAATAAAAGAAAGAGTTCTTCATGACTTGGATTTCTCAAATTTTGACACATGCATGTATTACATCAAGGGAAAACTTCCTGCTAGAGCTAGAAAGGGTAAAAGAAGCAAAAGACAAGATGTTCTAGAGTTTATCCACATTGACATTGGTGGGCCCATTACACCTAGTGTGATGGGTGGTTTTAAATACTTTATCACCTTTATAAATGATTATTTCAAATTTGGATGTGTAGAGTTACTCAATCATTTAATGCCTTCAAGACATTCAAGGCTACAATTAAGCTTAAATTGGGAAAAAGGATTAAATATCTATATGAGTGGGAGATATGATGAAACTGGGAGAAACCCTAGTCTATTTGCTAAATATCTATATAAGTGTAGAATTGAAGCTAGTTACATCATGATTGGGACACTAGAATAGAATAGTATTACAAAAAGAAGAAACTAGATACTTATGGATATGTGAGATACATGTTAGGTCATTCTTCTATGCTATTTTTTGTAGGGTGATGCCTTGACAACAGCTACGTACATCTTGAATCAAGTCCAAGCAAGCTAATGCCTATGAATTGATTTATAGAAGAAAACCTAGTTTGAGCCATTTTCATATTTGGGGTTGTAAAATTGAGGTGAGGTCATATGTTCCATCTTCAAAAACCATTACAAGTTTCTTTATTGGTTACTGTAATGGCTCCAAAGGCAATAAATTCTACTATCTAACTCATTTCACTCAAGTTGTTGCATTAGATTGAGATGTTTACTTGGAAGATGAGTCGAATAATGGGAGTTAGGTACCACGTATCACCACTTTTAGAGAAAAACATCTTATGATTCCACTAGCACTAACGATGGGTGTGACATCTTCTATTGTTCCTCCAATGACAGAAGATGTAGAACTAGATGAAATAACTGAAGAAATTCCCTTAGAAAGGCCCTAAAGGGCTTGCAGACTAGTTGTTTCAAATGATTATTTAGTATATTTGCAAGTGCACAAATATGATGTTATTGTTGATTCTGATCCCATAAATTTTTCATAGGCTATTTCTAGTCCAAATTCTATAGAATGGATCAATGCTATGAGGGATGATTTAGCCACTATGTATAAGAATGAAGTATGGTAGTTGAATTGCCTACTAGTGCGAGCTAGTTAGTAGTAAATGGGTCTTTAAGAAGGCATAAAGCATATGAAACCAAACTTGTCACCAAGAGCTTTACTAAAAAAGAAGGTATAGCCTATAAAGAAACCTTTTTACCAATTTCAACTAAGAACTCATTTTGAGTTGTTATGGCATTAGTGGCTCATTTTGACATAGAATTGCACTAGATGGATGTTGAAATGGCCTTCTTGAATAGTGATCTATTACAAACTATATACATGAATCACCCAAATGGTTTCCAAGAAAAGGATAACAAACACCTTATGTCTAAACTAAAATTTCTATATGTGGTATAAAACAGGTGTCTAAACATTGATATCTCAAGTTTGATGAAATCATGACTTCTCTTGGATTCAAAGAGAATAATGCAAACCAATGCATCTACATGGGCATGAGTGCAAGCAATTTTGTATATTTGGTACTTTATGCTGATGACAGTCTCTTTGCCAATGATTATGTGAAAATGTTAAATGAGACAACGCAAATGCTATCAAAACATTTTGATATGAAGGATCTTGGCGATGCTACTTTTTTGTTGGGTATATAGATACATCATGTTAGATCCGTAGGTATGCTTGGTTTGTCTCAAAGGTCATACATTGAGAAAGTATTGAAAAGGTTCAACATATCTACATGCTCTCATGTGTCTACACTTATCCAAAAGTGTGAGATATTTTCTAAACCCAGTGTCCTCAAAATGATGATGAAAGAGTAAAAATGAAAAATTCTTACATGCTTCTATTGTTGGTAACCTAATGTATGCACAGGTATGTACAAGTCCTGATATGACTTATGCTATTAGTAAACTAAGGAGATACCTAAGTGATCCTGGCCAGAAACATTGGACTACTGTTAAAAGAGTAATGAGTTACCTATAAGGTACAAATGATTACATGTTGACCTATAGGAGATCTAATGATCTACTAGTTATAGGATACTCAAACTTTGATTTTGTTGGTTGTTTAGATGATCATAAATTGATAACTAGATACATCTTTGTGATGGCAAGAGGAGCTGTTTCATGAAAAAGTGTCAAGTAATCACTTATAACAACCTCCAATATGGAAGCAAAGTATGTCACATGTTATGAAGCTATTCAAGAAGCTATATGGTTAATAAATTTTATTTCTAGTTTTAACATTGTTGATAATATTTTAAGGCTCTTACCATTTGTTACGATAATACTACTGCTGTGAACTTCTCTTGGAAAAATAAAAATCCTACTCGTAAAAAGCATTTTAATGTTGAGTACCAATTTGTTAAAGAGAAGATATGCTAGAATCATACTTTCATTGAGCATGTTTCCACAGATCGTATGCTTGTGGATTTACTAATAAGGGCATAGCAATGCAAAGTATCATGATCATGTTAAATATATGGGTTGAGCTAAGTCTTTTGATGTTTTGGGTTAGTGGGAGGTTTATGTTTGATGTAATGACAATGAACTTATTGTAATCTTGAGATCTGTATTAATGAAATATTCATGATATTTTGATATATGTTTATTGTTATTTATGCACAATGTTTATGGCATGTTGTTGGAGACATTTAGACCCTATCTCATTGTTGTATTAAGGATGTTGATTCTCATTAGGCATCTTGGGTGAATACTTTGGACCATTATATGGAGATTTAGATATATTAGACCCTAGATTTATTTCTTCTTCCCTCGTATTTGTTTTTAGTGTACCCAAAAAAATATATATTTTCATGGACACTTAAAATAATTCATATACATACAAGATATGTTAATTTTATGAAAAAAATTTCATATTTTTTTATGGCAACTTGTAATTTTTTTCATTAAAAGTTATAAATTGTTCAAAAATTTTTATTTTGCAACTTTGACAGATAAAATTAGAATTTTTTATATGCTTATTATATACAAAGTCAGCATAAAATTGCACTATTTTATAGAAATTTATGAAAAATAAAAAAATTTCAATAAGAACTTGAAAAAAAAATTAAAAGTGTGTCAAATACAATTGTAACAATAAATTTGTAGAATTATTTTTAAATAAAACTAAAATTTCTCTAAAAGAATATTCTAACAGTTCATGAATTAAATGACAAGCTTTCTCATACAGTATTATAATGCAAATTTTTGCAAATTTCAGGTAATTAGCAATTTTAAATTAGCATGCACTTTATTCCACACTATGATGGGTAGAAAAATATTGGTCACTTATGTTTAAATTTTTTGGAAACAAATTTTCTAAGATTTAATTCTATAGGAATTATTCAATTTATTTATAAATAGATTGAAATGATTTTTAAGTTTTAATCCTACCCTAATTATAATGGTATAAGTACAATGAGGTTTATAAGAAATTATAAGTTTTCTGATGTGTATGCGTGCACGGAATAAATGTCAAACTTCTATCTCAAAATCAAGATATTTGTAACTTTATTAATTGGTCACTCAACTGTTACTTTGATACTATTATTATTCTAGTGTGCCAACTGTGAAGTGCATAACAAAAAAAAAAAAAATGCTAATAAAAATATTATATTAAACTTGTAACTATATGCATATCCACAAACAAATTGCATAATTGCTCGCAAATATATTAACTTGTAAATCTTTATACGTTCCATATAAAAACGAACTAGCCCCTGTAAACATAATAAATTTGGATTACTTTTAACATCCTTTAAAAATTGACTATGTCGTGCAAGATAGAATTCTCTCTAGAGTGGGAGAGTCTCGTGTTTTTTGTAAGCTCTTCTCCAAATTCTTGTGTGTTTCGTAAAGTTTGGTGAGCATTCATCTACTTTGACCTTAGCTCCAGTTGTTCTTGTCTAATTTGTTGATCACCTACTAGTTAAGTCTGCTCTAGTTCTGAATCTGTAAATGGTTCTACTGCTATACAGTATCAATCAATACAAGGTTAGGCAAAGCATTCTGGTTTAAAGTTGTTCACGGATTGTGGAATAATGGTAAATATCAGTAGTTCTCCTATTTTCAAGCAATATCACTTAGGTTCATATTACCTTAGCAATCTGTTTTCATCCTAAAGTCCCCGTCTGGAATCTCAGAGTACAGCTGAATGCAGGATAACGCTAACCATCCTGGAGTCCTTTAAGGGATTCAGTCAGATGAGATAGTGGTGGAATTATCTGCAAACATTAAAGAAAATACACAGGGGTCAGTGCTTTTGGGGAAAATTTGCTCCCTTAAAACTCTTAATAGTAATACGGTAAAGAGTATGATTCACAAAAGTTGGAATCTTGATGAGGATTTCATGATTGGTGATGCTGGCCTAAATCTTGATATATTTAATTTCAATTATAAGCAGGCAGTAGAGGATGTTTGCTTAATTCCCGTTGGAATTTTACGGTGAACTTGCATAATGTTGTGGCCTAGTTTAAAGAGGAATGCACGCAAGAGGTGAGTTTCTCTCATGCCAATTTCTAAGTAGTTTCATAATCTCCCTTTGGAATTCATGGATGCAAGCAGTGTTCAAAAAGTGGGATAGAGAATTGGTATTGTTTCAGAGTTAGATCAACCATTCGAAAATGGTCACATGACTCGCTCCTTTTCGTTGAGTTAGGATCACAATAGATATAAAAAAACCTTTATCTATTGGACTGTGGATCCCACCAAAATTTGGATTCACTTCTCTTGTGAGAAATTATAGAATGTGTTTCGGTTGAGGTGATTGGGCATGAGATTGGTATCTGCAGAGATCCAAGAATTTATTCAAACGAAAATGATAAGTTTAGGAAGTATAAGGCCTAGATGTATGTGCCCTGTATAAAAATTCAGCCTAAATTGGATACCACGGATGAGTTACAATTAAATTCAAGCTTTCCTGGGTTGATTGAAAGGCCAAGAGCTGAAGTTCATTATCAAGGTAAGTGGGTTGAGAAGCCTATGGCCATTTGCTCTCAAGCAGTAGAGCATGTGTCTGACCTGCTTAGACATTCTAGTGTTGTTCATGGCCACAATTTAGTTAACGCTCATAATTCAACTGGTGTTACTAATTTTAGGGGACTTAATTTGTCAAATTTATTGGTTATTGTTTCCCAAGGTAATAGCAGTGGTGATCTGGTCGGTTCATACGATGATTATGAAGTTCCAAGGGGGATTAAATGCTTGTCACGAAAGATGAAAATGGGGATGAATTTGTTCTTTCCAAAGAGTGTACTCAATATTTAGAAGGACGGAATACTTAAATGCAAGGGGCTCGGAACATTGTGAAAGTCTCTAAATTGAAGAATCAAGGCAGGAGCATGGGATTGGTGTTACCATGCTCTCAAAGTCATCATGAAATGCATAGTCTGGAATTGAGGAATTAATTGATCCTTGACAGTTAGAGCCCTAGGGGCTCTAATTAGTAAACACAAACCTGATTGTATATTTCTACATGAAACTAAGGCATCTCATCAAAGAATTCTAGAGGTTGTTGATTTAATTTGTTTCAATCATTTCTATGCGGTTCATGCAAATGATAAGAAGGGTGGCTTAGCTCTATTTTGAAAAAATGAATTGAATATCTAGAAACTATTACTAGGTTAGATAGGTTAATTCATTGTTTAATTAAAAAAGAGGGTGGCTACGAAAAATGGTTTCTCACGGGTGTTTATGGAGCTCCATGTTATTTTAATAGACATACACTTTATGATCAATTGTATGAATTACAAGCAAATATGGTGGACCCTTGGATGATTTTGGACGATTTCAATGCTTTACTAAATAGGAGTGACAAGATGGGTGGATTAGATGTTAGAAATTCTAACGACTCAACTTTTATTGGATTTATGTATCAATTGGGGGTATTGAAATTGATTTTCAAAGAATCACTTATACATGGGACATTGGTCATAGTGGAGAGCAATCAATTAAAGAAAGGCTAGATAGAGCAATGTAATACCATGGAAAATAAAATAAAGAAATAAAATAAAAAATATTTCTAGTGGACCAAAGTGAAAATTTTAAATATTTTGTTCTGGCCGTAATGTGATTTTCCCTTTTTCTAGGAGGACCTTATTGAAGATGTCAACATTTCAATAGGGCTAAACTACAAATTTCCCAATTTTACTTTATGTGTTAATTCCCTCAGGCTAACCTTTCTCCCTCGTGTGCCAGCTTTCCTTTTTTCATAAAATTTCCCTACTTCTGCATTTTTCTCTAGTCGATAATTTGAAGTTTATTCCAATAGCTACTACACATGAGATCCTGATCATCTTCCTCCTAGTCTTGTTGCCTGTAGGGGGAAGGAAAGTAGGCTTTCCCTTGAGGATCGGAGAAGGTCAAACTCTGGGCGGCTCTTACATCTTTGATTTTTTGCCGTTTGATGATTTTTGACCACTATTTCTCTTCCTTTCTGTTCTCCGACACCCCCTCTTCGTCGGTCCAACTTAGTAGCTCTTCTTTCCCTCTTGTCTAGTGCATCTTGGTCCGATTGTGGGCTAGCCTCTAGGCATCAAATCAGCTCACATTGAGCTGTCCATAGCTTCCTTAAACTCCAATAGGCCTTCCTAAAATATTAAATTTATTTTATATAAAGTCTACTTCAAGTCATCAAGAATCTTACCTAAAACCCTAACACTCAAAAGTTGATGTATGCTGAAATTTTCTTGTTCATCAGCTTTAGTGATACTCCCACCAAAGAACCAAGCACACCAATGTCAATTTTTGAGTTCCCTCCAAATATCCAAGTAAGTGGTTTTGTTATTTAATTTTTGAAATCTCAGCTTAGATATTAAAATTTAATATTGGTGTAGGACAGGTGCACTTCATTAAAAAACAAAAAACTTTAAATTTAAGTTCAAGGATTGATTCTAATACTAATTAAACTAAAATAAGTTGAGTGACTTGTATTCTCAAGTTAGGTGACCTAGCATTTTGTGGACCTTACTTGCGATATTGACCATTCCTTTGGAAAAAATTGATCAATTAAGCAGTTCCAAAGGTGAGTAGATAATTCTACTCTCTTAGCAAATCCCATTTTACAATATGAAATAATTTTGTTATACAGAACATTATGATTTTTGAATAATTAGATTTTTTATGTTAACTTGTTTCAAAAGTTTAACTATATGTTGTATATATGAAAATAATTTGTCGTGATGAAATTATGCATTTTACATTGATTTATATTATTGGAACTAGTGATTTCATGTTATCATAAGATGTATAAATATGGAAAGGACTCAACGTGTTTTTGTGTTTTGTAATGACTATTTACAGAAGCAATGATTTCATATTACTGTGATTTGGAATTTCTAACATTTCTAAGGTTTATGCTACCTGAAATAATTGACAGGATTTCCTAATTTCTATTATCATGATTTGAATAGAAATGTTTATTATGGAAATTCCTTGGAAAACCCTCAAGTACACTTGAGATTAGAATATTTGTTGGAGAAATAAAGGGGAGAATATCTGAATATTTGATTGGTTTGTTTGGATAGATTATGGTGATATCTATTAAGTATGGTTACCTTTAGGAATTATCCTTTGGTTTCCAATTGTATTTAAGTAAACAAGCAATTTCAAAATATTTTGCTACTTGAGTACTGATAGATTTTAGAAAATCTTATTGAATTTTTCCTTTGTTTACGTCTTGATGAGTATTTTTCACAATATCATATTTTGATGCTTATTTTACTTTTGCTAAATATTATATTTAATTATTTGACTTTCTTGATGAATTAAAATATCAGAACTTATTTTGAAATTGTGACTTTTGAATTAGTAAGCTTATCTTCATGAATATATACATATTTTATCCTTTGAATTTCAAATAAGAACTATGAACAAAGTTTTGGTCTTCTATAGGATTATCTACTCACTAAGTTTCTATAAAACTCACCTTATTTTTCTCCATGTTTTTCAAAGCCTAAAGTTACCCCCACTATCCATCCTTACCCATCTAGTTTAGGATCTACCTATTGATCGAGTAGATTACCTTATGCGGAGTCTAAAGGTATATTGATGGCGAAAGCTTTGGCAGTTGGTAGAGTTATTATGTGCATGTGTTGTGATTAGTTGATGCCCAGTAGGATATAGACCTGTATTGTCTGGGCTATTGTGATTTTTAAATTATTGTATAGGATGTCTATATAGCGTATAACCCTTGTATGTTGTATAGGCCTTGTGTCCAGGAGTTCAAAAAATAGAGAAAACTTAACCAAATTTTTGGTAGGATTTAAAATGGAAAATATTTGTTTATGCTTTAATATAATTTTGGTATTTGGTATGTTGAGTCAATTAGGAAAGATTCTGTTTTAAGTATTATCCGGTCCACTCAGAGTGGACTGATTAAAGCCCAAATAAGAAACAGAACCTAATCAAGGAAGAGGCCCAGGACACATGACAGCCGAGGTCACTGAATGGGATACTAGCTTACCGCCCAAGAGCTAAGGTCACTGAATAGGACCGATACTCGGGGTCAGCTTGCTAAACAGAGTGTGACATATAGACCATCTTTCCCCAGGTTCTTTTCAGATGGAACAACGATAAGGCCGACTTCACTAGACAACAGATCACCCAGTACAAACTAAGGTTACAAGGATAGCAAGTTAGGCACCAATGCAGCAACCTAGTCACCAATTAAGGGCACCTGCCCCCAACCAACAAGTTAACCTCCAAAACTGACATATTAGCTCCCAACAGTCTGACAATGATTTGCTTAACATTTATTATTAAAAGCCAAGCATTTATTGCCTTACGCGGTGAAGATAATCATTTTCATCATAGAATAAATTACACTTCTAGCCCTCTCTTCTTCTATAAATAGGGGAGGAAACCTCTGTATAAAGAGTAGTAGAAAAATATTATATGTTGAGATTCTGCTAGATTATCATTAAGTTTTGTATCTTTGATTGAATTAAATGGAAAAACATGATGTAAAGGCTAATAAAAATCTCTGTGGATATAGGGGTCGATTGACTTTAGCCGAACCATGTAAAAACTTCTGATGTTTGCTGCTCTTCCTTCATTCCTTTTCTCCTTCCTCTTCCTTTAGTTTACTTTTTTAACTTGTAGCTTGGGGTGATTTTGAACTAATATCTATTAACCAAATTTCACCGTTAACATTTTGGCACTAGAGGAAGGGCCCCTATTGTGTTCCTTTTATTTCTGATACATCATTTAACTTACAATGGAAAAAGGAAGAACAACCAGAAGCATAGGAGTATCTACTAGCTAGCATAAAGGTCAGACACAGCCTCAACAAGACTCTGTTGCTCCCATAACAGCAGCTATAGCAGGCATGACACCCTTCACTCCATACTAGCCTGCCATTCATGAAGAAAACGGAGTCCAAACTTGGCACCAATGCTAGGAAGCTTTGGAGAACACCGTGAAGGAGTTAACAGATATGTTAGACCTTTGGCCTAGGCATAGATGATGGATGTGTAGAAACAAGCTGGAATCGTATCACCAGAGAAGGGACCTCAGCGATCGGGGCCCTAACATGAAGAGTCCATAAGAGGAGAACGTCAATGTACCAGCTCCATTCATTCATCAAACTTGGAGTTAAGGTCAGAAGTCTGTAGGATTCATGAGGGCGAGAAAGATGACCAGCAACATGATAGCTCAGGTTAAGAAGATAGCTCTGGTGAAACGGACTAGAATGCAGAATGGATCAATGCTTGCATAGCCATGAAAATAGTCGAAGGCACAAAACTTTAGATCGTCATTCTCACGACCACAAGATGAGAGGAGTCGACAGATTACTAGCCATCAATCCGAGACCCCGGACCCTGTCATTGAAGGATTGTTTCAAAGGGTAAAGCGGTTAGAAAAGAGACCTGCAACCTAGAATTGCCAAGACTCCTATGAGGAAAGAACACCGTTTACTAGGGAGATTGAAATAGAGCCCCTTTCTTATAGGTTTAAAGTCCCCAGCATTCCACTATACAATGGGGACAGTGACCCATATAGCCATTTGGATGCATATAACGTCCAAATGGATCTCCAAACCTCTAGTTCATTGGTGAAGTGCTGAGTCTTCCCTACCACCCTTAAGGAGATACCACGAACCTAGTTGAGGAACCTCCCAACCCGTAGCATTTGCAGCTAGGAGGAGTGCCAGACAAAATTCCTTAACCCATATAAAGCACTGAAGAGGTAGCTCACCTAGTCATGCCTGTTGGCGATGATCTTCCAACGGAAGGATGAATCACTTAAGGACTACATCACTCGATTTCAACATGAGGTTAGCAACGTAGAAAACCCATCAGATGAAAGTGTCCTCACGGCCATCTCAACTAGACTTCGTAAGGATGGGAAGCTATATAAAGACATCTATAAGTCCCCGGTCAAAAATTTAAGCAAGTTTTATGAGCACGTCGCCAAAGAAATTTGATAGGAAGAAACCTTTGGCCCAAAGAAACCCGACCGGAAGGTGAAGGCAGATGGTTCTGGTAGGGGTAAGAAGAGGACTAGTGGTAAGAGCAATGAAGAAGGCTGGGAGAGTGGCCCCATGAGTCAGGTCACAAAGAAGGCTAGAAATGAGTGGTCACAGTGCTAAGGCCATTACGACAATTACACTGTCCTGTCTGATACCCTAAATAGGATCTTCGCGATCGAAAGGGGCAATAAGGACTTTGAAAAGCCCAAACCCATAAAAGTTCCCATCGAACGAAGAGACTAGAGTAAATTGTGTGCTTACCATAATGAGGTCGGTCACAACACCCCTGACTGCTGGGCATTGAAAAATGCCATCGAAGGCCTCCTTAAGAGAGGTCGCTTGAGAGATTATGTGGTGAGACCCATGAGACAGTGTCCCCCATGTCCTCAACAATTGGGACAATATTCGCAACAACAGGCCCTCAAGCATGAGGAAACTATTGGTGTATGCCCTAGAAGCCAATCATAGGATGATTGTTTTTGTATACATTATATTACATTTTAAAGGCAATTCAATTATTA
>JANHAO010006596.1:0-21147 GCA_026873985.1 Saraca asoca
TCTTCTGAACTCTTGTACTTATTTGAGAATTGTATAAACATTTTGAATACAATTACTAATACCAAATTTTCCTTTATCATGCTAGCGACGTCCATAGTCCACATGTAGTTAACTTATCACAAATCTTGTGGAAGGCTTTGTGCTCTAATCCTTCATTTGATTAAGGCCCTCCCCCAGAGCTCAATCCAGAGAAAAATTAACAAACTCACTTAACCAATTGAGCTGCGGGCTCGCTGAGGCATGGGAACGCTCAAAATAAACTCACTTAACCAGTTGAGCTGCAGGCTCATTGAGGTGTGGAGACGCTCAAAACAAACTCACTTAACCAGTTGAGCTGCGGGCTCGCTGAGGTGTGGAGACACTAAAAAACACTCACCCCTTTGGGCACAAAATCACCCTGGCCACAAGATCAGCCACCTTTTTGGGTACAAGATCGCCCTGATCACAATATCGGTCACCCTTTTTATTTGGCCACAAGATCGGTTCGAGCACGAGATCGCTCATCTGTTAGCTTCGTAGCTCTCATGTGAATTTAATTAAGTCGCAGCTCTCATGCACACCTGGCCACAAGATCGGCCTGAGCACAAGATCGCTCATCTGTTAGCTTCACAGCTCTCATGCGAATTTAATTAAGTCACAACTCTCATGCGCACCTGGCCACAGGATCAGCCCAAACGCAACATCGCTCCCGTTCGTAACTTATGTTGCCTTCTGACTACACGCGCATCACGACAATGGTTCAAACTGAAGTGATTGCAAAGGGAAAATGACAAAAATTGTGGAAAAGAAACTTTCATTTATTAAAAGACCTCAACGAGGTAGACCTACATCAAATAGCTCCGGCTGCGAGCAGATGGAATGATAGCCTCGGGAAAGGGCTGACGATTCGAGAAATGAAGAGTCTCAACTCCTAGTCCGCAAAGCGAACCGAGAGTTGGGGGGCTTATGTTATATGTGAAAATTGGTTCAGTCCTATTACACGCAAAAGTGGTCTCGAAAGGATGAGCCCCCGCACAAGGCAAGGACCAAGCCCTCCCCACCTCGTTGAAGACGTCTAGCGAGCCTCGCTTTGCCCTTCATCAGAAAACGACACAGCAGAGTTATCTCGGCACCGTCCCGCGAAGCAAGCCTTGCTCGGGACGCAGCGAGAAGGTTACAGGACCGGCTCGTCAAGCAGCCAATCACTCTGCTCGAGCCCTGCTACCTCACTATAGAATCACTAAGCGATAGACGTAGATAGACATAAGTCTACGACCAACCCAGGGGGCTCACCCCGCAGCCTACTTTCTGCAGTAGAAAGATTGTAGCCTGTTTACTGTCTTTCTCATTTATATCTTGATATAACACAACTGTAACTTGTAATTAATGCATGTAAACACCTCATTCCTCTATAAATAGGATAGCCTTGTTAGAAGAGAGGAGGCGGAGCTCTATAAGCAGAAACTCTGCTAAAAATCATTTCTCAGTAAAATCTCAACAGTAGACATAGGGTCCGGTGCCGTCCGGATTTGGTCGAACCACGTTAAACTTTGTGTGTTCATCCTTACTCTTCCTTTGATCCTTGTTGTTCTGCCGCTCTGTTAGGGTTGAACCGGATACAGGCTCGAGATCCCTTAAGAATCCCCCCGTTGGCCAGAATTTGGAGCCCAACCAAAATCCGATGTCAACATTTCCCAACATATAAAGATCAACCCAATCTAATATCTGTAGCAAGTTATAGTCCAAAAATTGAAACAATGTCAAAAATCCAGCATTGAGCTATTAATCCAATTAATCATGACTAAATCATAAAATAAGGTCAATTCATTAAATTAAACTTAATTAACATCCTAAGAGGCAAAGTAAGAGAGGAAATAAATGGAAAAATAAATTGCTCAAACCCTTGATGCCTCTTTAAGTGATGCCTTGAGTTTCCATCGGTCTCTTTAGGGGATCTCACTCTTCATGCTCTTCTAAAAATGTTGCAAGTAAGGTTATAAATTGTGGTTGCAGCTGCGGTTGTGATACATTATTTGTGATTATAAGTGGTGCAAAAATCAAAATGTGGATTACGAGTATTGCAATTGTGAAAATTTATTTTGTCCACACAAAAATAATAAACATCAATATAATAATTATTAATTTATATTATTAATATTAATTCATACATATAAAATAAAATTTATTTATAAATAAAATATCAAAGTTTTTACTTTTTATTTTGTAAAAAAATCATGTAAATGGTGTATTACGGTCGTTACAACCATTGCAACCGCAATAGTGTGCAATGTTGCAGTGTTGCAACCGCAACTCACACCAACATCTATGATTTTTTTTTTAAAAAAAAAAAAAAACCTCAATTAAGAAGTAATCTCCAGTCTTATCTGTAATATTACATTCGCAACATGTGTTAGCACTCGCAATTTAAATCCTTAGGTGCAAGTATTGTGAGATTAACCTTCAAATTGAGTTAAATTGAGTGAGTCTTTTTTCAAAATAAGACCATCAGGATTCCTCTGTACACCACTTATTTAGCTAGTTGCTGCGAGCAAGTTTGCGTTGCGAGAGAGTAGTTCTAGGTCATCCGCCTGTAACTTGAACGCTTGAAAAATATTGTATGCAAGCACTTCTCTTAGCTTTAACTCTTTATGTTTTTTGCACTTTACATTTAATTACTTGTTTGGATTTAATCGCTTGATCATTTAAAACAATTGAAGTAAAAAGTTTTAAAAAAATATTTATTTTATTTACAAGTGAAATAATTTATTCTACTCTTTATCTTTAATTTTTATTTTTATTTTTATTTAAAAAATCATCTCTTCTTCATTCTTGCATTATCAATAAATAAAATGGTCAAAGAACTTCAACTCAGACCTAAAAAGAGAACTAAATAATACATTGACAGTGAAGAGAGAAAGGTTTTCTTTCCACACACGAAATTAAAGATATTTTGCTCTTTGTATTTGTGGTGGGTCTATATGAATAGGAATTGGGTTGAATAAAATTTAATTTTATTGTGCTTCTAAACCATGGTTATGACTGTTATTATAAAAAGTAAAATTATAAAAATATACGAATAAATATAGTTATTATAATATAAAATTATAAAAATTTATAATTATAATGTAGTATTTAAATCATATCACTATATAATATCACGTAGATTTTGGTTTTATAAGCAAATTTAATTTTGGTACACAAAATGCAGGTTGGTGAACATAACGTAAAACCTCAGGGGCTGTTTTGGGAAGCAGTGTTTTTGTTTTCAAAAATAATTTTTTTTATTTTTTTCTATAAAAACAAAAGAATCTGAAACTTGTTTTCAAAAATTATTTTTTAAAAACTATTTTTTAAAAGTGTAATTAAAAAAATAATTGTTAAGAAATATCAAAATAATATTTTTTCTGATTTTTGTATAGAATTATTTTTAGATTATTTTTAATAAATAAGAAGAATATTTATTTTCATTAATGATAAAATTATAAATAATATTAAATATATTTTTTTCATCTTTAAAAATAAAAAAAATATTTATTTTTAATATTTATATCTAAATAATTTTTTTATCTTTTTATTTTAAAAAAATAATTTTTAAAAATAATAAAACAAAAATACTTCCAAATATACCCTTAATTTCTTGGATTGTGTTCCTCACAAATCGTTTTCTGACCAAAGTCTTCTTACCCAACGGTGCCCACTTCCTGAACACCACGTTGACTTAGGTCTCTCTGACAATTTTTTTTTTTTTTAATCCTGTTTTGAGTTGGAACCCTTTCTCAACTTAAATGGGCAGTGATTAAAAGACGGAAACACCCGTAATAGTAATAGTGATATTTATAGTTATAAAATATTAAAATAATATAAAATATTATCTTCATTTAATATTATATATTAAGAGTATAATAAAAATAATACTGATTATTTGAAAGAAATTTATTTTTATCTATTATTATAATATCATATATTTTTATTAATAATAAAATATATAAATGAAATAAAAATCCTTATTTAAAAATAAATAAGATTTTCAAAAAAAAAAATTCTTCCAACAGAATATATAGAGCCTAATTAAAGCACAGTGATCAATTTCGTAACTTGCATGCCAATAGTCATTGTTTTATTCTATCATGACTTTATTTCTTCAATTCAAGAAGACCTTCCACGCCTAGCCGAACGTATCAATGGTACCGCTTTGAAATATTGAAATTGACTCAACCGTGATTTGCTTTGTTAGTATTTTGCATGCTTCAACGATTTTTCCATAGAAAATAAATAAAATTTGTATAATTTTATTATATGATTTTCTTTGTTCTTCATTAAAATTATGTGAATGATAAATATAGTTACATATATTGATATTTTAGTTATAATTTGAAATACTACTTCACGGATCAATCAAATAGTCATCTATAAAAACTTGTTAACTATAAATTTATTTGTTTGTTTTAATAAGTAAAAAAGAAAGACTATATGATAATCATATAAAAATTTCATTTTTTTATACAATTATTTTAGATAGACAAGGTATTAATAAAAAATTATAAATAAATAAATTGTAATACTTCAAAGCATAAGTAAACAAAATAAACTTATATTATATTACATATAATTAAATCGTATTTTTTTCCTAATAAATTCGGGCGAAAGAGTAGTGATATAATTGTGGATAAGACGTTCTCTCTGAATGAAACTACTTTCTTCCATTCTCATTATAGGCAAGCTTTTTAAGTCTTGTTGCCCGCAATGAAAGGAATTTGAAGAAGTTTGGCAGCATGGCTACTTTTTATAGCCTTATTGCCACCAAACATAGAGCAATGAAGAAGAAGCCTTTGGTACCAAAACACTAACCCACAACTCCTATTATTAATTTATTTCCCTTGGTACTCTTGATTTTGAATTGTGATGATCTTAAATTTTTATTATGATTGGTTACATGATTATTAAAAAAGAGAAAAAAATATACATGCATCATTTGAGATATACAAAGATTATACTAATCTCGCCTCTAATTTAAAATATTACATTTTATTCTAATAAAGCATATTCCATTAGTTATATAACAGAATATTCTTTAAATATTTATTTATTAAGTGAAAAGTAAGATTTTTAAATCAAATAATATTTAATTATTATATTTTCCTTAGAATAAGAGCAACCTTTTATGTAACTTAATTAGAAATTAACACAAAATATAAGCAGTTCTATTTCTCTCTCTCTTATTATAAACACTAAAATCTCAAGAAAAATATGTTTTTATCAAAGGAAATTAAGAGTTATGGTGAGATTATAATTATTCAATATATCCTTTTTTTTTCTTCCCAATTTTTATGTTTTATTTATTATATTTCAATTATTATTATTTTTTGTTTAGTACACAAATTCCTAATATTTACTTGCAATTTTTTAAGCTTGTCTAATAAATGTGTAATTCTTTTGGTTTATCAGTTTATGTGTGAGTAGGATTTTTTTTTTTTTTGGGTATGAGTTCTTTTTTTTTTTTTGGTTAATTTCTTATACATGAACACAATTTTTAGTAGTTTATTTCGAAGATATGAACTCTTTTTCTTTCTTGAATGATAAAAATGTTTTATTTATAAGTAATTTTTTATTTGATTTATCTTATTTAAAAAAATTATATGATGATAAAATTATCATTGATTTGAAAAATTTTACTCTCAAATAGTTTCTTTTGGTGAAAATTATTAAAAATGAAAGTTTAAATTGTATAATTAAGAGTGCTTTTTTATATTAGTTACTCAAATAATACCATTGACTAATTTAGGAGAAACAACTATTTTAATAGAAAATCAACGCAAGAATTTGATATGAATTTATGTGTAACGTATTTAACAATTAAATAAGAAATCAGTATACACCATTAAATTAAAAGAGAGATAAGTATAATTTTTTATACTCAAAAAGTTTAGTGTAATTTTCTTAAAAAATTATGAAAAAATAAAAAATATGATTATAAAGATTAGTGCACTGAAATATGGTGCACAAATCACAGTCGATAATGCAATTTAAAATCATTAATTCACTGTTGAACTTAAGTTGCACTTACTCCTCAAAATGACTATATGACCATCCTCAGCTTACTATTTCTAGAAACGGACGTTTGCCTTTTTCCACAGTTTTCAGCACAGCACTTCTCTTGGCTCAGCTTTGCAAGTTTCAACTTTGACACATAATTCCCCTAAACAATACACAGTAGAATTGAAAACAGAAAAATCCATGAGGTTGTGAAAAAAGCCATTCCTATCTAGATGACCCATCCCTAACTTTATGTGAGAACATACATCCATACATCTTAACCCATGTTGGCTTAACTTAACCATCACAAGTGGTCAATTCCTTAACCCAACCCCACTCAGCCAAACTGGTCCCCCAATTCCCCCAACTCAGCTCAATTAAATTGAAAATCATGAATTTACTATCATTTTCTTAAAAAAAAAAAAAAAAAAGGTTAAAATTTATTATTAAAAATAAAAAAATTTTAAAAAAAAGGTCTCAGCAACTCATATTCTCTTATGCAAATCCTGAAATTCATCCCCTCTTCTCTGTCCTCCCTTATATATACCCTTCAGAAGTTACACCTTTGTAAATCCACACTCTCTCTAACAGTGTCTGACAGTCTCTCTCTAAAAGCAGCTTCATCAGAAAAATCCCAAAACACAGAACTAAAGTTGCAGGGACATTACATACATACTCTTCTCAGTTAGTTATCTAACGGTTTTTTTCCCGTTTCTTCCCACTTTACCCTCCATTTCCTCTCAAATTTTCCCTGTCATGCCACTTCACCGCCGCCATTAACACTCTTGTCTCTTTCTCTCTGAAGCAATGATTACATGGAAAGATCTCTACACCGTCTTGACGGCGGTGATTCCACTGTACGTGGCCATGATTTTAGCTTATGGCTCCGTCCGCTGGTGGAAGATTTTCTCGCCAGACCAGTGCTCCGGCATCAACCGGTTCGTCGCCGTCTTCGCCGTGCCGCTGCTCTCCTTCCACTTCATCTCCACCAACAACCCTTACGCCATGAACTTCCGCTTCATCGCCGCCGACACTCTCCAGAAGATCATCATGCTCTTCGCCCTCGCCATCTGGACAAACGTCACCAAAAACGGTAGCCTCGAGTGGATGATCACCATTTTCTCGCTATCCACATTGCCAAACACCCTGGTCATGGGAATTCCACTGTTGATCGCCATGTACGGCGATTACTCCGGCAGCCTCATGGTTCAGGTGGTGGTGTTGCAGTGTATAATCTGGTACACTCTTCTTCTCTTCCTCTTCGAGTACCGCGGTGCAAAGCTCCTGATCATGGAGCAGTTCCCGGAGACCGCGGCGTCGATCGTGTCGTTCAAGGTTGATTCCGACGTGGTTTCTCTCGACGGCCGGGACTTTCTGGAGACGGACGCTGAGGTCGGAGACGACGGGAAGCTTCATGTGACAGTGAGGAAGTCTAACGCATCGAGAAGGTCATTCATGATGACTCCCCGGCCGTCAAATCTCACCGGCGCCGAGATTTACAGCCTGAGTTCTTCCCGGAACCCCACTCCGAGGGGCTCCAATTTCAACCACGCAGATTTCTACTCAATGATGGGATATCAGCCAAGGCATTCAAATTTCGGTCCGACGGACATGTGCTCTGTTCAGCCGTCTAGACCCTCGAATTTAGAGGAGAACTCGGCAACAATGGCAGCTCAGGCGACCAGTTCTCCGAGATTCGGGTTCTACCCGGTGTCGCAAACCGTACCCAGTTCTTACCCGGCTCCGAACCCAGAGTTGTCATCTACTACTTTGAGCAGAAGTGTGAAAAATCAGCAAAATCAACCTCATCCACAACAGCAGCAAAATCAAGCTCAGATGCAAGGTCAAGCTCCGAATAGCAAAGCTAGTCATGATGCTAAAGAGCTTCACATGTTTGTGTGGAGCTCAAGTGCTTCTCCGGTTTCGGAAGGCGGCGGCCTCCACGTGTTCGGCAGTGCTGATTTCGGAGCATCGGAGCAGTCTGGCCGGTCCGATCAGGGAGCCAAAGAGATCCGAATGTTGGTGGCTGATGATCATCCTCAAAATGGGGAAACAAAAGGTTTGGCTTAATTAATTTAAGTAAAAGTCAATTCCACTAGCTTAGCTTGATTAATTAAAGTATACTGTGGTTATTGCAACAATCACAATTTCCCACAAATACGAAAAAAATTCATCCGTCGGGAAACAAAATTATAGTTGCAATAATTAAACACAATTACAAGATGAATCTACAACTAAAACTATGATTTATGTTAGGCTTTTTTTTTTTACATTTCATATTAACTTATTTTGTAGTATTTAATTGTGGGATTTGGTAATTGTACAATCATTAATACAACTGAAGCGATTCCGGAGCCAGAATTTGGTGGGGAAGAGTTCAAGATTCCAGGAAGAGAAGAACAGCAAGCAGAGGAAGAGAAGGGGAAAGAGGGACTCACTGGGTTAAACAAACTGGGGTCCAGTTCAACCGCGGAGCTGCACCCAAAAGCCATCGGAGGGATGGAGGCCGGCGTCGGAAAACAAATGCCTCCGGCAAGTGTTATGACCCGTCTGATACTGATCATGGTGTGGAGGAAGCTTATCCGAAATCCCAACACATACTCTAGCCTCATTGGTGTTATTTGGTCTCTTGTTGCCTTTAGGTAAGAATTACAATAATGTAAATTTTCAATTATCATTAATTAACTAATAAGTAATAGTTTAATACTCAATTTGTACAAGACAAATGTATAAAAAATCGTAACTGAATCGATTATAATTTTTTTCATAAAAAATTAAGTCATTTTATTGTACAAAACATATAATAGTACAATTTTTTGCAACCGAAATATAACATTAAATTAAGGTATAACATATTGAAGTATTTTTTTTTTTTTTTTTAAGATAGTGATTCGATTAAATGAATGCAGGTGGCATGTGAATATGCCGAAAATAATGGAGAAATCAATATCCATTCTGTCCGATGCTGGCTTAGGAATGGCTATGTTCAGCTTAGGTGAGTAGTCTCCATTTGTCCAAATTCCTACTCTTACCATTTTGATTCTCTTCACAATTCATTCTCTTTTTTCATATAAAGGCATCAATTTTAGAAGTCGTTTCTACTTTCTACTTCCCTACTTTCATTGCATGCTTAGTATTGAGGTGTCATTTCCAAAACCAATTTTTATAACTCATAATTTGTATTTCTTTTAGTATATTTAGTTAACTTTGTGTAGGTATTTCAATTTTTTTTTGTTTCCAAATATCAGTATGATCATTAGCTACATGCGGAGTACTGGCCTGTTTTTATGGTGATTTTTTATATTAAAAGTTATTTTATATAAACAATCCAAACTAATAGTGACAACGTTATTTTTCAAATAATATTTTTACATATAAAATGAATTCTTTTATAATAATATGGGTGGAATGCATTTTTTAATCCTTAGTTATTTACTTGGAAATGAAACTATGTAAGGAAGAACAAAAAGTGATAGATTTTTTTTTTTATTTGTTAGGCATTTCAACGGGGGGTGATTTTTGTATGCAAAAATTTCAATCATTTTGCACTCCTTAACTTTTAATACTATTTTAACTGAAAATATGGGTGTATTTGATGTGAGTAGCTCAGAAGAATAAATTATAAATTATTTGAAGTAATTTATAAAAAAATAGTTTTTAAAATTTATTGTGTTAAATGCCTCTAAAACTAGTTTATAAGCTACTTATTAAATGCGTCAAATATGCTTTATGTCCTTTATATCTAAGGGTAGGAAAAAATAATGATAAATAAGGAGAAAAAAATTATAATTTCCAATGAATGTGATAACTCATGGTAAAAAAAAAAAAAAAAGGGAATTTGATAGCTGACATAATTTAAGTTTTTTTTTTTTAAAAAAAAAATACTAATAATTCGGAGTGTAAAGCTTTTTCTCGATATTCATTGCAGCTAGCGAGCTAAAACAACGGTTTTTTCAATGCCATATGACTTCTTGTGGGGTTGACGACACAAGAAGAAACTTTAGATGGCAGTGATGGCTATGAATCAATGTGTGAGTGATTAGAACAAAAGCTATTGATGATAGCCGTCCAATTTTGTGATCACATTAAAATAGCCAAACCATATTTCATGCTTCCCCTCCCCTATACACTTCTCTTTTATCAAGAATTTAAACAAAGGGAATGAGTTCATCAACAACAAAAATAATTGCATTGTTCATAGCCTGATATTTAAACCATATATTTTTGTTAAAAATGAGCGATTTAGATATACTACTATCAATAACAATGTTAGTGTCTAAGTCTTCACTTTATTAAAAAGTTATAACTATTTTTTATATTTTTTACAAATCATTTTTAAATTTATACAAATTTCAAAAGTACATATGAAAATAAAATACAGCTATATTATTTTAAAAATGTTATTCTTGTATACGCACCATTTCATTGGGGTTCAAAATTCTAAACTATGAAAAAGTAAGGGGGATTACTGTATTATTGATTTGTATCATGTACACTTGACCTATGTAATAATGGGAACGGGGATAGGGCAAAGTTTCCGACATGTGGGTTCCAGCTCTTAAACTACGTCGCTTTGCGGTCCAGGGCCGGTGGGGATTGGTTGTGATAATGGTTGCCATTTTGGACCCTATCAGGCAAAGGGTTATTGAATTGGACCAATCATTCAGTACTATAAAGAGGATTTTGTTTCTTCCCTACTATTTACCATAATGCTGTGAATAATAATGAACGTTGGATGATTCTGTGACCCTTTTATCCATTTTGGCTAGAATGGTTTAATTTGGTACTTGTAGGTCTTTTTATGGCTCTTCAACCTAAGATTATTGCATGTGGGAACTCGGTTGCTACGTTTGCCATGGCTATCCGCTTCCTCACCGGCCCGGCGGTGATGGCCGCCGCTTCCATCGCCGTTGGCCTCCGCGGTACTCTCCTACGTGTGGCTATTGTTCAGGTAATTAGCTTTAACTATCTTCTATTTCTTAATTTCAAACTATAAATAAAGTATAGTATTCAATTTATTTAAAATTAAATTTGTGTAAACTTATTTATAATTTTAATTTTAAATAAATTAAATTCTATTTTTTATTTTAAATGAGAAGTTAATGGCCATTGTATTTTATCTTATGGCGACACAAAAATACAAAATATCTTGTTTGTTAACCAACTATCTTGAAAATAAATAAATAAAAAAAAAACATTTATCTAACTTTTAATGGGTTGCTTTAAATAGTTGATCATAACATCTGTTTCACGAGTAAGAGACTTCGTGTTCAAATATCTTCAAGATTAATTGTTTCTCGTATTTAAAAGAAACAAATTTTAATTCTTATTTACTTACATTTAATGTATTACATTAAACTATATTAATTTTTTAATACATGTAATAAGAAATAAATATTTTTTAAAAATTTATCATTAATAATTTAAAATCAATTGATTTTGTATTTTAAAAATTGTTTAAGTAACTTAATATATTATATTCGTTGTACGTAATTAGTTTTTTTTCTTATTAAGAGGTTTGGTGTTGAAATAATCATGAGGGTTCTTTATATTATAAAAGAAATTTATAATTTAACTTTCATCAACAAAATTAAAGATTAAGGTTGTTAACCTATGGAAATGTAATTGTTGGAAATAGGCTGCACTTCCACAAGGAATTGTTCCATTTGTGTTTGCCAAGGAGTACAATGTCCATCCAGCCATTCTTAGCACAGCGTAAGCAATTTTATTTTTATTTTTATTTTTATTTTACCTTTTTAATTCTTTTGTTTGTTTGTTTTTTTTTTTTTTTTACAAAATTGAGCTTGACCCATTTTCACTTATGAAAAATTGCAGGGTTATATTTGGAATGTTGATAGCTCTACCCATTACCCTAGTCTACTACATACTTCTTGGTTTGTAGAATTCCAAAACACTATTGGTCAACATCCAAACAAGAACAAATTGAATGACCATTTTCAAATTTCAATCTTGATCACTTTTGGGAGTTATCATTCATGCATGGATCGGAGACTAAAATGATGAGTTTTTTCGGGGTTGGAGAAGAAAAGCAGCACAAGAGATCATTCAAGCTCCCAAAATCTTGGGAAGCAAGAAACTGATGGAGACTTTCTAGAATTATATTGTTGTGCACATATTATAATGTTTACATAATTCTCACACATAAAAAAAAAGCATGTAAAATTTTAAACATCTTTTTAATTAGGTGAGAATTGTGTACTCATACAAACAACATCTTTTAATTTTTTATGATTTAAAATGCTTGTCTTGAATTTCATTTGTGTTTTCTGATTTTTGATTTTATTATATTCATATTTTTTTTATTTTAGAAATATTTATTCATTTCTTTTATTGTTTTATGATAAAAAATATATAACTAAAAAAATATAACATATAATTCTAAAAATAGACGAAGAGGAGGATGAGTGGATTAAATTTCAATTGAAATCAGTGTCATTTGCCAAATTTAAAATAGGTCAAAGGGGAAAAAAAATTCAGCGTAGGGGGGACATAAGAGAGGAAAACAGGGGAATGCAAGCACAAGCAGTCAATGAATTCTAGAAATAGGTCCCCTTTATTTGCATTTGTAATATTTTTCTAAGGGTATGATTTGGGTCATCAAGTAAAAAGTTGGTTTTAATAATTAGGTGGAGAAATTGGAAGTGAAGACTGCTTTTTTCTCTTTTAACCTTTTGTTAAGTTAGACTTTGATTTTATTATTAAATTGGTGTTTGCATTCGATTGACCAGAGACCCAGCAATTATTTGAGTTTGTCGCCTTCCTTTTGGTATGAAAGTGAAATAGGACTTTTGTGATAGAAGGGCAAAGATTTGAAACAAAGGAAAGAGAGAGGCTTCCCTTGGTCAGTGATTTATTTGAGTAGTTTAATAGAAAAGTTCATCATGTATTTTGACATGTGTGTCCTCTTTTTAGTTCACTTCAAGTTTTTTGTATAAAAATAGTTCTTAATAAAAATATGTAAGGGACAGAAACGTGATTAATTGATTTTTAACAACGATATGTTTTCGAGTAAATTTGTACATCAACCAAAAACATTTAAAAAGAGAATTGATTTAGTACTTAAGCATTGCTGGAAATTTTAAATGTGAAAGTGCATTCAAGACTAAAAAAAATAAGAAATAATAATATATAAATATTTAATGTGATTTGACATTTAATTTATTTTACGAATAAATATGATAAACAAAATCTACTAAAGAATTAAAGAAAGAATATATAGTATTTAATCACTCTAAATCTATATTCTAAATATATCTAAAATATCTTATAATCTTCTTCTAACCGAGAGTCTATTTTCTCAGTAATACTGTATATACTTTTCACTTTCAATATAAATAATTTTATCAAAAGAGTAAAAATAAATTATGATATTTTAAGTAATCTTCATAAAAGATTATAAAAATAAACTCTCTCTCACCCCATCAAACCTTGCATGATATAAGTATTAATTACATGACTCAAAGATTTGCTTGATAAATACTTGTAATCCTTATCTAATAAGAAACTTAACTTGATTAGAAAGAAAGCATATAATAGGAGATAATCAATAATTGATTATAATTAAAATTTGAATTAAATCCCAACAATTTCTACCTTGACACATATTTACATCATCAAAAGTCTTCAAATTCTAAATCAAATAATTCCATAAAATCTTGAGTTAATCTTCTCCAAAAATGAAAAAAAAAAAAATTTCAAAACTCCACATGGAGTACTAGCACTCTATATGTATATCAAAAGAGAATTTTAACAAATTTATTTTAACTTCTCCATAAAGAGTTTTCTCAACAAAATCATCATAAACACAAAATATAATTGTTGCCCAAACAAAATATGGGATTGATATAGAAGTTCAAAATTAATTTATATGAATACTTGTTTAATCTTCCACTGGGTGCGTCCAACTATTTCCTAATCGAACTAGTTTCTTATTAAGTTTATCTTGCAAAGTTAAACAACAAATATTATTAAAATACCCTTTTATTACCTATTAGCTCACACTTCGAGATTCTTTTATTATTTATGCAGCAAATCAAAGACTAACATTTATCCTATTAATTATCTATTCTTATAACTTGATTATATCATAACTTATACGTTTATCCTAGTCAAGATGCAGCTATTTCTTGGTCCAATTATGTAAAGTCTTTATCCGTCCATCAAAGGCTATTCTTTTCAACAACACATCTACTTTAAGCATATATCAAAGGTTCACATACATTGGCCAATATAAATACACACTTTTAGGCCTAATAGTCAAATATTATCACATTAAGATGTAGGCAATAGGACTATTCATTTTTACACCTAAAATCCTATTACATCATCACATGAATCTTTTTGGACCTTTTAGAAAGAATATTATATATACATATATATATATATATATATTATCTTATTGAAAAAGAAGTTAGCGAAGCAGAAACTTCCAATCATTTAAAGAAGAAAGCATTCTCCCCAAACGTCATTTCCCTAAAACTAGGATCTAAAAATTTAGTTATTAAAAAAGTTGCAACAACCAAAGAAGAGAACAAGATTGTAAGCTGCACATAAAAACACTAAGGTAAAACCAGTTCTTTGGGCTAAAGATAGTACTTTACATTCACACCCAAATAGAGTATAAACCAAAACCCTACCCAAGAGAATTTTACACTCCTAGACATTGTTTGGTTGAGAAATGGAGTTGTGATTCATGTCCAGGACTACTAAGCTATTTATAGACTCACGGAGGTGGTCAGACAACCAGCCATTAGTGATCGATCAGGTTAGGTCTGGGCCACTATCAAAGTCCAATTTGCCTACCCAACTAGTCCTACATACTAATCTAGCCCTATAAACTATCCTATAAGGTTCTAACTATTGAGAGTGTTACAAATTCTCCCTGTCTCTTAAGACAATTATCTTTGAATGGCTCTTTCTTACTTATATGGAGTAGAGATCTAAGCCACAACCAACAAGTCACCATGTAAAGATTACATTCTATATAACATATTTTATTCCTACATTTTATAAATCACTTAGGCTTTTCAAGAAGCTATAAAACACATTCTGACATGAAGCCATAACACATCCTAGCATGAAAACCATATACAAATCTAAAGTCTGATTTAAGTTACCTATGATGTTTGAAATCTTTTGCCTCATGGAAGAATCTAGCTCATATGTTACCTCTTCCTTTCCATTTGTATCCTATGAAACCTTAACTAAAGGGACATCCTTAGAATGTAACCACTTGACTTGTTGGTAGATGATAGCCATCGGCTTCAGCTTATAGGTCATCGTGGGCTTTAAGTGACAGGGAATTTGAGGTGAAACATGACTCTCATTTGATACATACTTTTGAAGCATGGACATTGGGTAGATCCCCTCCAACTCTGCAAGTAACTCTAGCTGATATGTCATAGCTCCAATCCACTAAGTATTGTGTATGGCCTGACACAACTTGGTCTAATCTTGTCTTGCTTTTAAAGCATGGACATTGAGTGGATCCCTTCCAGCTCTGCAAGCAACTCTAGCTGGTATGTCTAGCTCCAATCCACTGAGTATTATGTATGGCTCGACACAACGTGGTCTAATCTTGTCTTTCTTTTTGAAGTGCATAACCCCTCTAAGATGGGATATCTTCAAGAATACTTTGTCTCCTTCTTAAAACTCCATAGGTTTTTTTCTCTTGTCAGCATATGTTTTTTGTTTGCTTTGAGCCTTAAACAGTCTTTCTTTGATAAACCATTCTTTCTCTAGTGCATCTTGAACCAAATCTTGTCCCAATAGTTTACTCTCACTAGCTTGAACCAACCCGTTGGCATCCTACATCTTCTCCCATAACAAGCCTCAAAATGAGCTGTTTAATTGCTTGAATGAAAACTTTTATTATAAGAGAACTCAATGAGAGGCAAATGCTGGTCCTAATTGCCTACAAAATCCAGGACACAAGCTTGTAACATGCCTTCTAACACTTGAATGGTTCTCTCAGATTGGCCATCTGTTTGCGAGTGAAAAGTGGCACTAAACAATAGTTGGGTATGCAAGGCCTTTTGAAATGATTTCCATAACCTTGAAGTGAACTATGTGCATCTGTTTAAGATGATTGAAGTCAACACACTATACAGGGTCACAATTTTATCCAATAAGGTCTTGGTGTGCTACTGAGTTGTATATGTTATTTTCACAAGGAGTAAATACGTTAACTTGGTTAATTTGATCATAGTCACCTAAATTGAGTCATACCCCTTGGGGTTTTAGGTAATCCTATCATAAAATCTATAATGATCCTACCTCAGTTCTATTCAAGCATCTCAATAAGTTGCAACAACCCTACCAATCTTTGGTGCTTAGCTTTTACTTGCTTGTAAGTAAGTTGTTTAGCTTCAAACTCAATGTTGTCTTTCTTCATCCTATTCCATTAGTACAATTATTTCATATCTCTATATATTTCAACAGACTAGGGTGTCTAGTATTTGAAGAGGAGTGAGACAAGTGCATCAACTCATCTATCTTTGGTACACAATGGTGTCTTTGATATTGTACCACCCAAACTTGATCGATCATGAATTAAGAATCCGAGTCTCATCAAGCTCTTTCTTACAACTTTCCAACTTGGTAATTTGACATCAAGTGGCTTTGATGTATTTTATCAATGAAAACATACTCTACACTGGCTAGGAGCATACTAGATTCACACAATTTGCATTAAACTACTTCATTTTCTAGTTTCTGCATATCATAAATCAGATCTCTTCTTTATGTACTTATGTTAGCCAGGTTCTTAGAGCATTTCTAGCTAAGCGCATCTGCCACAACATTTGCATTGTTGCATGGTATAGGATGTTGTAGTAATAATCTTTCACTAACTTCATCCATCTTCTTTGTCTTAGATCGAAGACTTTCTTTCCAAAAAAAAAAAAAATACTTGAGGCTTTTGCGATTGGTGAAAATCTCTCAAGTTTCCCCATAAATATAGTGCCTCCATAATTTCAGTGAGAACACCACCATAGCCATTTTAGGATCATGTGTTGGATAGTTATTTTCATGGGCCTTCAACTGTTAGGACTTGTAGGCAATAACTTTTCCATGCTGCATCAGAACATAACCTAGACAAACTCTAAAAGCATCACAATATCTAGTTTATCCACCTATACTTAAGGGTAGATTCAACATTGTTGTGGTAGTGAGACATATCTTTAGTTGCTCAAAGCTCTTTTGACACTTGTTGGGTTATTTACAGTTTACCTTTTTTGGGGTTTAATTTAATTAGTGGTGTAGCTATATGTGAAAAGTCCTAGATGAACCATTTTAGTAGCCTACTAAACCTAGCAAGCTATGAATCTCTATCACAGTTGTTGGCCATGACCAATTTTATGCTGCTTCTAACTTTCGGAGTCTACATTGATTCCATCCCTTGAGATAACATGCCTTAAGAAAGCTACACTTTGCATCTAGAAATCATACTTTGAGAATTTATGTAAAGCTTGTGCTCCCTTAGGGTCTATTGCACAATCCTTAAGTGTTGTGTATACTCCTCCTCACTATTTAAGTATATTAGGATATCATCTATAACACTATGATGAACTAGTCCAGAAAAGGCTTGAAGACTCAATTCATCATATCCATAAAGGTAGTTAGGGAGTTTATTAATTCAAAAGATAAGACCGAGTTCTTGTAATGCTTATATCAGGTTTTGAAAGCTGCCTTTGGAATGTTTTCTCTGTGAATCTTGAGATAGTGATAGCCTAAGCAAAGATCTATTTAGAAAGGAACTTTTCTCCTTGTAGTTGATTAAGCAAGTTGTCAATCCTAGGCAGTGGATACTTGTTCTTTATGATCCCTTTATTCAATTGTTGATAGTCTATATACAATCTTAGGGAGCCATCCAGCTAAGCTCTTCACCCTAGTGTACTTGCCCTATTTTTCTTAATAAAAAAGACCAATGTACCTTAAGGTGAAGAGCTTGGTTGGATAAAGCCCTAGTCTAGTAAATCCTACAACTATGTTTTTAATTCTTTTAACTCTATTAGAGCTATCCTATACAATGATATTGAGATTGGTTAAGTATCAAGAACTAATTCTATACAAAACTTAATCTCTCAGTCTATAAGTAATCTTGTAGTTCTTTTGGGAAGACACAAGGGAACTCAGACACTATTAGCATTGGGCCCAACTTCAGAGTGGCTTCCTCAAATATTTCACTACCACCAAAAAGGCTTGGTATCCCTTCCACATCATTTGTCTTTTCTTTACTATTGAAATTAGATTCATAGGCACTTCACTTTTATCTCCCTAAAAAAAAAAGCTGGCTTATCTGGATAATAAAAAGTGAAAACTAACTCATTTAGATAAGATAACTTGATTAGTTTGTCATGGCAATCCAGTTGTATATAATGTGTCCATCCCAAGGATAATGTTGAAATTCATTATTAGTAGTACCACTAGGTTGGTTGTCATGTGTTTATTATAGATAACTACCCTGCATCCTTGAACAACTAGAGTAATATGTAAATAGTCTCCCATAGGAATAGGAACATACAAATAATCACACAATGGCATATAAGGCATATTTAGTTGTGAAGCAAAAGTAATGGAAACAACAAAATGAGTGGCTTTTGAATTAAATGAATGCTTATCAAGTTAAGGGCATATTAAAATGTACTTAACATAATTGCATTAGATACTTGGGCATCTTATCTTATGAGTGCATACACGTGGGCCATCCTAGGACTCTACTGGACCTAACCTCTACTTGGTGAACCATGTCCTACTCCTGAGCTGCTATCCTTAATGGGCAGTTTGGCTAAGGTAATCGAAGAAGTCAGCATAACAAGCCTTTGCATCGCTTTTCCTTTTGTCTAGACCAATGGACAAGTAGTAGCCTTGTGGCCTTACTAGTCTCATTTATAATAAGCGTTGGTTCCCTATAAGCATATTCTAGTGTGTCCCTTTCCATATGTTGTGACTTTAGGTGAGTCTTCATAGATATAACTGTCTATAAGGTTGTTAATGTCTGAGATCTGATTCCTGCTCCATTCCTAACCCTGATTATTCTTCCTCATGCTGATTTAGGACTTTCGTACCCACCCTTTTGTGGGCCCCCAATGAGTGCTTTCCCATGTCCACCCATTTGTAGTGAGCCCCTAGCATGACTACCTATTTGAAATTGGGAATCTTCGCCTTCACCAAACTTGGGCATGATCTTCCTTTTGCCCCCTTTCACACTTTCCATTTGTTTATTCTCTTACTTTTTCAGCTCTTTGTCCATGGCTATGCTTAACACATCCTCCATGGTAGTCTAATTATCAACATTGATATCTATAAGGTAGGCATTGGTCAGTCCTTTAATGAATTGATCAATGTGGGTCTTCTTGTTTGATACCATATAACAGGTATAATGTGACAACTTGTTAAATGTTTTATGCATATTTGGCCACTGAGATTGGATAACTCATCTTGAGACCTAAAATTCTTTAACCCTTACATCTCTAAGGCTTTTTGGTAGGAAATACCTTATAAAAGCTGCATAGAAGGACTCCTATGTTTCTGGGGGAGTTTTGGGTCCTCTGATGTTTGTTTTGTCTTTATACCATTGTTGTGTGGCTTATTATAAGTAGAAACTCATAAACTCTACATACCCTTCTAGGATAGTCAACTACACGTAAAAGCCTTTTAGTTTGCTCTAAGAATTCTTGTGGATCTTGACTCTGGTAGTCATCTTTGAAAGGCTTTAAGTAGTTGATGTCTAGAATTTAAGCATCTCTCACTAGTCAGGGTTGTACGTGAACTTCCTCTTCCCTATGAGCTTGCTCTTAATTTCTCTAACCTGACTCCCAAGCAAAAGTCTCCATCAGCATTTCCATAGTATGCTAGAGCTAATCCACTATGTCTTCTTAACTTGGTTTTGCTTATGTTGGTCCTCGAACTCTTCAGGCACTACAACCTCCTTGGTATCCTCTTTAAATAGAATTAGGGGTTGGTTTGAACACTGGACAACTCTAGTTGAACCTGGTTCTTTACCCTAAAAATTGTGGTTCTCGATGGCATTTCATCTTATGTTTTAGAGAGGCAAAGTTAGTACTATGCAAAATGATTCTATATCTAAGATGGATTTAAATTTTATAGTGAACAAAGACAAGTGAACCGTAGACAAAAATGGATACTCTCGAGTGCAACCTCCATTCCCCGAATCCCAATCTATCTCTAATGTTAGCCAAACTACCAAAGATTTGATACCAACTTGTCACATCCCTACGTTTGAGAATATTACTGGCTTGGATTATCAATGATAATCCAAGAATCCACAAAAATTTGCATAAAACACAAAGCACCATATTTATTCAAATAAAACTTCAAAATACCTTACATAATTAAGTTTAAACTTCCAAATGGTTCACAATAAAAATATTTGTGCTAATATTAACAAGAAAACTAAAGTAAAGTTTTGAAATACAATCAACATAACCATAACTAATGAATCTAAAAATACTAGGGCCAACTTATCTGGCACTATGACATTACTAATCTCATATCCACATACTGAAAGTCCTACCTTTAAAAGATAAGTGCTTGCCTTAAATTAATGAATGCTAGTGAATTATTGTTTTCTATAAAAGAAAGAATGAAATGAGTACAATCACGTAGTAAGAGAAAATCTCTACCCCTAACTATAGGTGGAAAATATTTGGTCATATACATTAGATATGCATGCACACATCAATATAAACATAATCATTCCTCACATTGTAATCAAACATATAATTTCTCTTTATTATTTATCATGTCATAGATTCCATCTATTCTAGGTCAACTTGCATAAACAACATAATGTTGACGTCAGATTTTGGTCAGCATTCCAAACTCCGGCCAACGGGGGATTCTTCGGGATCCCATACCTGTTCTAGGTTAAACAACTGGGTAAGCGGGGGAAGAGACAAGGGAGAAAGCATAAGATTTTTATGTGGTTTAGCTAAATCCAGATTTGCTAGACCCTACGTCCAGGATAGAGAGTTTTCTATTGTGATTGTTCAGAATCATTTTCTTCGCCCCTCCCCTGCTAACAATATCATCCTATTTATAGAGGAAGGATGGGCTCTGGTTATTAATTACAAGCTACAGTTGAGTTACATC